>APFE030639983.1:16274-36723 GCA_000404065.3 Pinus taeda
GTATTTTGCAGAAGGTGTCTTCAGGGCATATGAAGTACATACTCAAGGGGATACAATGCAAGTGTTTTCAGGTTATGTCACTTCTCACAAGTCCCGAAATAAGTCATCCAATGTGTGGGAGAAGGGGTAATAGGGATGGTGACAAATTACTGTATAAAACAAGGTATAATTATTTTTAAGATAAGCTTTAATCTTTGATTTGTGATAATTATTTAAAATGTTTTCAAATATTTTATGGAGGTTAAATCTCCACATTCTTTTTTTTGCTGAAGAGAGTCGATCCTTCTATATCATTAAATAAAACATAAAATTACAACATCTACAAAAACCTGACTCCATCATGGACTCAGGAGAATGAAGGGAAAACTACGATAGAGTTGACCCTTCCCTTTACACTATACATTTTTGTTCTCTCAAAAAATACTTTAGGCTCAACATTATGATTCAAAATCCTAATGTAAATCTCCATTGACTCTCCACGTATCTTACGCGTCAAGCCTAAAAGACCCATGGCCCCACAAAACAACACTGGCTATTGATTCCTCTTACTAAATCAGACAACGCGGTGAAATATCGCACTACCATATTGACCGAACTTTAACGCTCGATGGAGGGTGGTATTCATAACCCCTCCCTTGCCACGTGTTCGGAGACTAATGGGTTCACTCCCAAAAATCCGAAACCACTTGCCATTCCAAAGAAAAGCGATCACCTCGTAACCACTTGGTGCCTGGTATTCCATTCGAAAAGGGCTAAATAGGGAAAAAAAACCCCCTCTAGACAGTTCCAACTGCCCTTCTCATGCAATATCACCTCGAAACTTACATCAGAGACTGTCACATACTGAGAAAAGAACCCTGTGTTGCAGCCCGAAAGAGAAGGGGGACTAGATCGCTTACACCAGGGTGTTAATTGACCGCTCTAAGCTTGCCTTTCTTCAAGGTGGTAACTGGACTACTAAGATCGAACTAGCTTGGAAAACATCAATCCGTGCTTTTCACTCTAGCCTAGTATCGAAAAATATCTTTATCCTCTGCTGCTTGTTCCTCACAAAGAGCTTTTAATCTGCTCTTAGGCATCTCCTGCCAATTCATCTCAATTACACATTTTGAATTAAGTATTCCTTGGTTGGCCAGAGTGTCTGCTAGTTTATTGGCTTTTCATCGAACATGGTTGAAACTGATGGTTCATAGATTCAGGAGATTATTTTGAATTCTTTGATACACTTGAATTAGTCTCTGGTGTTTTGAGACCTTCTCCAGTGCTGCTCCACAACTGATTCTCTTAATAACATTTATGGATATCTCAGAATTTGCTTCTATAATAACATTGGAGCTATGATTTAGTTTTAGCAGCTTAGACAATGTTCTAAAGCCATTAATTCAGCCATATTGTTGGTGGCTTTGCAAAAATGTCAATAAAAGAAAAAGATTATGTTTCCCTCTTCATCTCTTAACACCCCACCATAACAAGCTATTCCAAGGTTGCATTTAGAACCCCATCAATATTGCATTTCAGATAATCTTTTGGTGGAGGATGCCAAAACTCCATTTCCATTTCCAAATCTTTTATTTTTCTTCTTAGTCCATTGGAAATGATCTCTTGCATTCGTAGTTGCCTGAATGTTCTTTTTTCATTTTCTGTGGGAGGGTTCTTGGGATAATTGCAAACAATGGTGCTCATTATCTCCTTAATCTACTTCAACATCAGATCCAACAGGCAAAGAGGACTAGTTTTTTCATCCTTGAAAATTATTCTATTCATTTCTTTCTAAACATTACAAATAATGAAGCTTGGCGTAAAGGCCTACGGCAAATTAAGGAGCTCGTTCTCCAAAAATTTTCTTTTCCAGTTGTTTAGAGTATTAATGATACTTTCTTCATCTATTTCTGTCTGTCGGAAAATGGTGGCATAAGTATCCCACAACCGGGTGGTGTAGGTGCAACTGTTAAGAATGCTCCATTGTCTCCTCTTGAGCTTCACATAGCCGACATCTAGAAGGCCCAATAACACCTCTTTTCCGCATATTGTCCCAAGTTAAAATTTTCTTTTGATGAACTAAACACATGAAAAGTTTGATTTTCATCCACCACTGGTGGCTCCATAGTTGTTGCCAAGATTTCTTGAGAACATAGGAATCTAGGTTCAGGACAATTCTTTTTCCTTCCTTAAGATTAAAGCTATCTTCTTTATTAAGGCCCCATATTAACTGATCCTACCCCTTCGTTACTAACATTTTCCTTTGATTTGGCAAGCTCATGGTTGCCTCAGCTTTTATTTTTATGGCACTATCATCTCTACAGTCTATGCTTTTCCAGTTTCTCCACTTTTTGGAGTTTTGAGGAAGATTCTAGAAATCTTTAACTTTGATTAGTCCTTGGGAGTCCGTTTCCTGCTTCAGACTCCTAAAGTTCTCTTTTAACAGTGTTGGTTCTTGTTCCCATTTGTCTTTCCAGAAGAGAGCTAGATCTTCTGCTCTGATTTCCCAAAAATTGTTGTTTTGCACTAGGCTTCTATTTTCCCACGCTTCATTCTAGATGTAAGAGCCCTTTATGTTTCTAGACATTCTTATAAGATCATTTGTTTGCCATAAGCTTGCATATTTTACTTTCTAGATTTTAGCCCATTGAGCTTCTGTTTCTATAATGCATCTCCACCAGAGCTTGGCTCCTAAAACTTTACTAAGAATTTCCTAATGTTCTAAGCCCAAAGCCCCGTACCTCTTGGGTTTACAAATTTTATCCCAAGACACAAGGGCCCATTTCTTCCTTATTTCCTCCTTGCTCCAAAGGAAGTCTCTCTGGATATTGATGAATTGTTGTAGGACACCTTTGGGAGCTGATAGGGTTGATAGAAAGAAAACAGGGATAGATTGAAGAACGACCTTTGTCAGAATCAACCTACCAGCTAGGTTGAACAATCTGATAGTCCATTTTTTGACTTTGTTTTGCATCTTGTTGAGCACCGGTTCCCATATACTTTTGTGCAAAGGTCTGGTTGTAAGGGGAATTCCCAAATATTTTGAAGGGAGGGAATCCCTTTGAAAGCCAAAAATCCTGCAGATGTTCCTGTGAATTGCAATGTTAGTATTTAAGAAAAAAATTGGTTTGGAGAGATTAACATCGATACCTGAAGCCAATGCAAATTCATTTAGGATTTGTTTGTATGCTAAAGTTTCTTTGACTGTCGGAATTCCCTACAGTATGGTGCAATCCACAAATTGTTCATGAGTCATTGTCTGACCATTCTCTGTTAATTGAAGGTCCTTAATCTCTCCTAATGCTTTTCCCTGATTAATGGACCTGCCTCCTTGCCTGAGGGTCCAAATGTTTAGGGGCCGAAAAATTGTCAAAAATAGTAAGTTGTGCTACAGTTAAGGAAACTGTAAAGAAACAACAATGGGGGTCCAAGTGGAATAGGTAGGTGGCCACCAATGTCCACCTGAATCATCCTTGTAAAAGAGGATGCTTATTTATGGTCCCAAGATTTCTGCAATGGAAGACCTATACACTTGCGAGTGTGTTTCATCCTGATGGGCCGAAAACATAGTGAGATAGATGATAGTGTGATTGAATTATTTGCGAAGTGAGATTGATGACTAGGGTGTCATTCTTAAGGAGTTGCTAAGTTTGAATATACTTACATCCAATGCACAACTCAGAAGGATGTCAGTGATAAGAATAATGTCACCTACTATGGAGTTGTAGCAGATGTAAGTGAAAGGGATGTTGGCAGCCTCCACAACCCTTGTAATTTTTCTCTTTTCGTTTTAAAATGTCAATCCAGACTCCACTAGCTCAACTTTGTCGATGTATGCCCGAATTACAAGGGAAGAAACCTCTTAATGGTTACAACTTTCTTAATGGCATACAAAAGCTTCAACTGCTCTGTAATTTCTAAACCACCCATGGTGGATATCACAATGTTGACGTCCTAAATTGAATTTATTAAGGAGTCGTGGGCACTTAAATATCCATTAAAAATGTGGACATAAGAGTCAAAACACTAGTTTCGACAATTAGCGATTGTGTGTATAACTGTGAATAGACAACTCTCAGATGGGAAACAACGGATTTTACAAAACAGATGGGCCAAAAAAACTATTTTACAAACAAAATTACATAATCACACAATATCACATACTCTTTATTTCCCTCTGCACTCCCATAAGGGAGGTGAGGCCCATCCGGGCTCTCATACCAAGTAGAAAAACTAAGAGATGCACAGAAAAGAACAATTCTAGTACACACTACAAATCACACGAGTACATTAGATATTTATGGTGCTTGTGAGATCCAACAAATTCCAAATATGAATAGGGAGGTTGAGATATTCTGTGAACATCCACCTACAAATTTGGAACCAATTCTAAACGAAACATGGAAGAATTATCTTCCAAGTTCCACAATTTTGGTGGTCAAAACAAGGTCAGCTTAAGTGGCATGAATATTTCATATAAACTTTGATTGTTGTGATTTTTGCCTCGTTAAAAATGTCTCTATGTGAGGTGAACACTTAAGGAGAAAAAATTACTCCCTAGAGAAACCATTAATGCCTCAAATTACTCACAAAAGGTTTTTGGCCCCAAATTTGTCTAACTTGCTCATGGTGTTAAAAATAATCTTCATGATAATTTAATATATAATCCTCAATTAACTCACAACCTTGAGCCCATCATTACTAATATTTTAAAAATAACTCCTCAACGTAAATTTTAAATATATGAAATAATATCTTAAATATTAATCTAATAAATTTAATATAATTTAATATGTTAAATAATATATTAAATATAAAAATAATAAATTTATTATAATATATTTAATTAAGTTGTCAATATGTATTTTTTTATATGAAACTCATAATTTCCAAATAGCTTTTAATTTTATATTTAGTATCACCTATAATCGTCCTAGATTTTCGGTCAAGCTTTTTGCATTTAATTTTTATTTTAAATATATTAAAAGATTTTTAATATAATTAATTTTATTTTATTAAAAAAACTTATGAAGGAATTAAAATTTGAAACATCTGTAAATAGTAGAAGTAACAATTTTGAATATATAAAAAAGTTAAATAAAACGTCATTGTTTGTAAACATGTTGGGTAGTATCCTTGCATTCGATTTTAGTTTACTTTGGCCTTTTGCATAGGAAGGTGTTTATTAAGCCTTGTATGTATATAATACACAATTCTTTTCAGATTATTGTTAATCCTGCTCTATATATAAATTTCTCTTCGGATTTATGGCTCTGGTAGTTTCACTTTCTGGATCCCGAATCTCCTTCATAGAAGGTTTACCATTTCTTTTGATTAAAAAATAAATAGAGGCCATCCATTAAAGTTCAATAACACGGTTTGATGAGCTGCGGGAAACGTGTATTACCAGTGGGAGCTTTCCTACGAACTAAACGGACCGAGTTATTTCACCTCGTTTTGTGTGAGAGAGATTCGCGTGACGAATGATACTCCATTTGACTTTAATAACACAATTCAATCAGCTAGCAGGAACAAATATATATACATATGTATAGTATTGTAAGTCATAACGCGCTTAATTATTAAATAAATAAGGCAGCTACATGTGTATAGTATTGTAAGTCATAATGCGCTACGGGAAAAGTGTATTGCAGATAAATCTATTAATTATTAGCAGTGGGAGCTTTCCTGGGAACTAAACGGGCCGAGTTATTTCACTTCGTTTTGTGTGAGAGAGATTCGCGTGATCAATGACACTCCATTTGACTTTAGTAACACAATTCAATCAGCTAGCTAAAATAAATAATGGAGTGAGTGACTGGCGTGATGAAAATATATTTAACTGAAAGAACTTTAAACCGAACGAAGCAGACCGGGTAGTTGCAGCTCGCGTTTTGTGTGAGTTATTTGTTTAACATTTTTTTTGGAATTTTGATGTGAATTTTTTTTGGTAAGATCAGGAATTTAATTATTTAAAATGCTTTTTAGTTCCTGCCTCTCCGGGCTGGCAGGGACTATAGTAATCGGTTTTGGTTGGTGGGCAGGGACTATAGTAATCGGTTTTGGTTGGTGGGCATTAGTTTGACACGGAATCTATAAACTGATTTTTCCTTAAACCAAACTTTCGCGACATGTCACACTAACCGATGCCATATTTTATATTTCCTGATGCTTTTAACCAATCAAACAAATGTTCATCTTATTTGGCAGGTATACCATTTGAAAAGTTAGGAAAAAAATTAGGAAAGCAGTTCGGTCGCCGACTGCCTGAAGTAATGCTATCGGAAAGATAGCATTAGTTCCCTAACATTTTATGTTAAGGCATATAAGGCATATATATACATTGGCCTATAGCACAGTGCATGTAGCACAGTTATCACCGTTGCATGTACGCCTTCCAGCACATCTAACAGGTGCTGGCTCCTATGGTCTTTCCAAACAGGTGCTGGAACAGGTGTTGGCTCCTATGGCCTTTCCAAACGCTTATTCTATGTGTATTTAAACTCACCGTCCCCATTCCTGAATCGTACCGTTCCTCTTCTAGGTACTGTGCCTCTTCTACAGAAAGAGAGGTCAAACACGCAGCATCTGGGCGCAGAGCCTGCACAGGTGATGATTTCATGTTTATTTCATGTTAAAATGTTAAATAGAAACAAGTGATGGAGTCCAAATCCTTCATACTTGATAAGCCAACGGGAGCGAAATTCCCCCGTCTTCTGAACGCCGGTCTTCTGAACGCCGGGCTCCGACGGCGTCTTCTCGGAGTTTCTTCAATATCCCTCTTCTCGTTATCTTGCACCATGACAGCAGCCGTTGAAAGATTGCTTGCTCTGAAAGGACGAAAATCGAGTGATTAACAAAGCTTTATCTGAAATCTGTGTGAAATCAATTAGTATTCATATTCAATTTGTTATATATATATATATATATATATATATATATATATATATAACCAGGTTGTTTTGGTTGTATCACAAGCAGAGCACAGCCCGAGTTCTACGACTACTACAATTATTCATTTTCTACTACTCGAAATTGTTCTTAATCCATTATTAAGATTGATAATTGTTTTCTGGTATATGACACTCACCATGCCTTCTGGATGATCCGAATAGCTTTTAGCTTTTCATCTTCACCCACTGCAGATGTCCACGCCTTCTCCAAATTCGCTTTCGCCCATTGGTTTTCTGCCAGTAATCAGCTCAAGCAAAACCACCCCGAAGCTGTATACGTCGCTCTTCTCGTCCACTTTTAGAGTGTAAACGTATTCTGTAAATTCATGAATGAAAATATTAGATGAAAGGGCGGTGGCATAAATCACAGAAAAAATGCAACACAGTACGAGATTTCAATTATTGTCCGCTTGGTACCGGTTCATCTCTGGTTAGCATATACTATTCATCAGTAATTGCATTCTTATGATGGCATAATTTCTTCAATTTAAAAAAAAAAAACATGTACAATTATTGCCATTGAAATTACATCCAGTCGAATCCAACGAAATTCGTTAAACTATGAATAGTTCCAGAGAGATATTTCGACATAGATTGATCCATTTTCGTCATAGAAATTATCAGCAGCACAAGTACTACCGTATAGCACTTCTCGTTCGAGCATCCATGGCGGGGCTACCAATAGAGCTTCTACCGGATGACTTTAATTATAGTTCTCAGACCCTCTCCTTTAAGCATGTGATCAAATGCCTTGTTGATGTCAGCAAAAGAAACCTTGTCTGTAACAAATTTATCCAGTTCAAGCTCCTGCAAATTTAACAATCAAGGAAGGAGAGATTAAAACCGTAATAATAACTCTAATTAGATATGATAAGCATAGATTGCTCCCATCATGGTACGGACAAAAAAAAACACACACACGGAAATATGACCACACATTATTATCTACAATTATGGTTTGAATACGCTGTTACAATGAAGTCTTACCCCATTCAAATACATCTCTACAAGGCCTGGTAAATCAGTTCTCGCTCAGAAAGTTTACAGGGTTCGTTTTAAAGACTGCGTCTGAACTTCACCTGATCCCACGACCGCGACGCCTGCTAAGCGCACAATAACAGTTTCAGAAAATGGGCACAAACAGAACTCTGTGTAGGGGATTGAAAATGTGGTCTCAACACAGTGGTGTGAACCCCTCAACGTGCTGGATGAACCCAGATGAACAGTGAATGGACTTCCGATACCTGGTTCGATTTGCAAATGAGACAGATGAGGGGGACCTTCACGTACTTGTCACGGTTGTCCTGTGCCACGTTTCGCTCATGCATTATGCTTGAGCCGGTGGTAATGTATAATAGACTAACAAGTGGCGTTTTGTTCAATGTTTGACTCTGAATGTTTGAAGTCTTTATGGTGTTAGGGAAAATCTTACTGTCTAGCCATGCACCCTTAAGCCATGTTTGTAAAACTAGACACAATTACTTTTCGTTGATTTTGCTTATATGCAGTATTCAAACCATTGGTGGGGAGCCATTTATTTGGTGCAATGCGTTTTATTTATTTCGCTAAATCATTGTTTTTTTCCTTTATTGACATAACCTCGTATATGCGCAACAATTAATTTGAAATTATAATCGAAATTTGGGAATGGTATGAATTTGAAGATGTCTTAAATACATAATTGTTTGAATACATATGAATTATAGTATGTAATTGGCTTCGAAATGGAGTGAACTTGCCTCTTATTGTTCACCATTGGGTTTGCCCCCGCATGAAAATAAACCAACAAATGAACTAATCTAAAGGGAAAACCATTCTTATATGTCTATTGATGATTAGAATAAAAGTTTGGTTCACATCTTACGTTGAGCCTTGGTCTTAACAATACAAGAAAAGCAATCAGATTTGCACATATACAATTCTAAATAGAACCGTTCATTTTTTGTATCAATAATTCACAATAGAGAAGCTTTAATGGGTTTAAATCATGATATATTTGTCAACCGCTTTCGAACCATGTGATTCATAACCTGCAAGTAACTTTACATAGCTGTGAGCAGTATCCATTAAGGATTCCATTTCTTTGCTCTTTACTATACCTTCTGCGATCCACATCTGCGATATAATGTGCACCAGAATGTACCAGTCCTCTAAAGAGAGCACACAATACAGAAAAGAGGTTTTCAAATGAGCATGGGGTAAACTATCGTAGCTCCACAGTCTGATCTATTTTAAGTGTCTGGCTTTTGCCACTGCCTTTGTAGCGGTTAAATGAATGCTTGCCGCTACTTAACTATGAGGGGTGATGGCACTAGGATGGGTAGCTTCTTTTGAAAAATCCATCTTCCCCGCTTGCCTTCACCTCTGCTCCCTGGTCAATCCTCTAGGCTAGATGGTGGTAGAGAAGCTGGGACTGTTCTCAAACTGCCTTTCTTCCTGCTGTCTCTGCTCCCTCCGCTTGAGCTATTGGTAGGTTATTCATTGGCTCTAGATCAATTGCAAATGGATTTGGATCTATTTCGTGCCAAGTATCCACTTTGCAGGGATTCTCAAACTGCCTTTCTTTCTGTTGTCTCTGCTCCCTCCGCTTGAGCTATTGGTAGGTTATTCACTGGCTCCAGATCAATTGCAAATGGATTTGGATCTGTTTCGTGCCAAGTATCCACTTTGCAGGGATTCTCAAACTGCCTTTCTTCCTGCTGTCTCTGCTCCCTCCACTTGAGCTATTGATAGGTTATTCACTGGCTCCAGATCAATTGCAAATGGATTTGGATCTGGATCTGTTTCGTGCCAAGTATCCACTTTGCAGGGACTAGCTGCTATGCAGCCGTCCTTGTTGAATATATAAATAATTCAACTTATTAAAAATTTATAAATTATTTTATTTTTTTTAGATTTTACCTAGTTAAGAATATGTATTCTAAAAATTTCATACCAACTTAAAAATATAACCAAAATGCACAGGAACATTTCACGATTAAATTAGCATCAAACAATTATACTATTGGGAAAATATATGAAGGAAGAAAACCATCTCACTATTAGAATACTGCAAATTATTTCAGTTTTTCAATTTCAATTTACTTTAACATTTTGAGATAAAATATCAATAGTAAAGTTGCACTTGGCTTTGAGAGTCAGTGATTTGTTTTTTTGGAAATTCGATGAAATATTTTTTTCTACGACATCATGAATTTAATTGTTTACAATGCGTTTTTAGATGTATAAATGAATTTAACTCATCAAAAACATATAAACGTTTTTGCAGATCACATAGTTAAAAATAAGGATTCTAAAAAATCCATATCAAAAATTGAACAAAATTGACTTTAAAATGCCGTAAACTTATTTTAAGATCAATCTTAGATATGCTAATTTATTTTAACATTTTAAGATAAAATATCAGTAGCAAAGTTGCACCTGGCTTTGAGTGTGAATCATTTGTTTATTTTCTTTTGTTTATTTTCTTTTGAAAATTATATGTATATATATGTTTTGGCAATATGATGAATTTGATTGTTTAAATTGTATTATTATTTAAAAAGTGTTCCTATGTATGCAAAAAACCATCTGACGATTAAAATACTGTAAACTTACTTTAATATCAATCTTACATATGCTAATTTATTTTAACATTTTAAGATAAAATATCAATAACAAAGTTGCACCTGGCTTTGAGTGTGAATTATTTGTTAATATTTTTAGATATATATATATATATTGTTTTGGCAATATTTTGTTTAAATGGTAATATGGTTTAAAAAGTGTTATTATGTATAAATAAATTCAAACTCATTAAAAAATGAATAACCTGTTTTATATTTCCATAATATATAACTAAAAATAAAGATTCTAAAAATATCCATACAGAATTTTGGAAATAAAAGCTAAAAACATCCAAACTACTTTAAACCATTTTACTTTTCCAAATGCCAAATTATTTCAGTCTTCCATATGCCGATTTATTTTAAGATCAATCTTCCGTATGCCAAATTATATCAGTCTTCTCTATGCCAATTTATTTAAGATAAATCTTCCATATCAATAACCATCTTCCATTTTAAGACAAGATATCAATAACCATCTACCATTACAGTCCCTTTAAATACACGTTATTCTCCGGACGTCTCTGTCCATCCTTCGATTCACCACTCATGCATTCCAGAGAAAATGTACACTAAAATGAGACACTGAAATTTTATTGCCAAGAAAAAGATAGGCATATGCTTACAACTTATTTGCGGAACGCTACTAACTTCAAGACTTGAAACACACTAATAAACTCAAGCCGAAGAATTGATCCAACACGACCAATATATATAAGATGAAAATAAACCAGTGTATGCATATGGTATCATCGTACGGTAACGATTATTCAAGAAATAGCTCTATAATATCGTCCCTGCAATTCAAGGCAATTAGATTAGATACAACGAGGATAATTAAACTCGATTAAATAAAAATAAGCAATAAGATCAATAAAATGCATGCACTAGACAAGTGTACCTCCATCAATAACCAGGATGATGAGGAGGAGAAACTTTGTAGTGTGGGGGGGATTTGTAGATGGGAGGAGAGGGGTGCACTGGAGGAGGGATTTCTATCGGTTTTGGAGGGGATTTGTACTCCGGGGGAGGAAATTTGTGAACAGGGGGATGATATTCTATCGGCTTGGGAGGAGATTTGTAAACGGGGGGAGGAATCAGTACGTGCTTGGGTGGAGACTTGTAAACGGGAGGAGATACCGTCGGCTTGGGGTGAGATTTAGGATGGTGATGTTTGTGAAGGTAACGATGAGATTCGTGCTTTGGAGGAGGAGACAGTGTTGGCTTGGGAGGAGATTTGTAGAAAGGCGGAGATAATATGGGGGCGGGAGGAGATTTGTACACCGGAGGGGGAACTACGATGGGCTTTGGAGGGTATTTCGAAACTGGAGACGGCGGAGAGTAAGCAGCGCCACAGTTATATGCGTGGAGGCATATCATTGCGAAAAAGGCGAGCATAATGCTGGAATGAGTCCCTGCCATGTCTGACAACATGAGGATGCATACACAGTGATGCAGTGCAATGTGAAATAGATGGAGATGGTTTATATAGACAACCAACTGTGACGGTGGAAGAGTAGATTCATAACAAAGGGAGTTTCCAGATAGGTTTTTTCGGTACAGCGAGGATCCGATCCGCCTAGGAAATGAACATACCTATTGCTTCCCGAATCTGCCCTTGCCAGCACATACCTATTGCTTCGTTCGCGCACTCCCATGTATCGATCTCTGCGAAGCATAGAGTATGGGCATTTCAGTACTTATTTATTCGTTTCTCCATTATCTTCCAAGTGAAGCAAGTAGGAGTTATCGGTAACCTGACGGCATGCATTAACAAAATAATTGTTCACAGATAATTTATTCATATGGTATGAATTCAAGATATACTCTGTACGCGAAGTTGCTAACCATTTCCATCGACGGAAATAAATTATCTTATATGTTAACCATGGAGTCCACACACTACTGCTACAACAGAATCCTGAGTTAGAGGTCTCCAACATCTCTTGGTGGCTCGAGAAGCTCTTAACGTCAATGCATAGGGGGTTATTTTTCCGGTCGTTATGGATGGAGTGCATTGCATTATGTCTTTTGAAAATGCTTGGAACTTATTTACCATGAGAGTATCTTGAATTTCGGTCTTATTGTTCTAACGGTTTGTTTTTTTTTTTACTCTTTAGTAAATAAAAAGCTTAAATCTCAAATAATTTAATTAATAAAAGAATTAATAAGATTGAAAGTTTAATTATTTTGATAATGTCTGGATTAATCATATTTTATGTTGCTGGTTGAGGTTTCTAACCAACCACTGTGGTTCATCTTTAGTTTCGAACCAACTAATGTAGTTCATCCTCAGGGCAAAGGTCTAAGAGCATCAAACTTTTATCTAATGAACCACATGAAATGTCATTAATCCGAAAACATTATCAAAATTAGTACGGATCACAAAAGTCTATTGTTCAAGTGGTTTGTTTTTCTTTTTTTTTTACTTTTTAGTAAATAAAAAGGTTAAATCTCAAATAATTTAATTAATAAAAGAATTAATAAGATTGAAAGTAATTATTTTGATAATGTCTAGATTAATCATATTTTATGTTGTTTAGTTTCAAACTAGCTAATGTAGTTCAAGAGCATCAAACCTTTATCTAATGAACCACATGAAATGTGGTTAATCCAAAAACATTTTCAGAATTAGTAGGATCACAAAAGTCTACTGTTCAAGTGGTTTGTTTTTTCTTTTACTTTTTAGTAAATAAAACAGTTAAATCTCAAATAACTTAATTAATAAAGGAATTAATAAGATTGAAAGTGTAATTATTTTGATAATGTCTAGATTAATCATATTTTGTGTTGCTAGTCGAAGAGACTAATGTAGTTCATCCTCAAGACAAAGGTCTAAGAGCATCAAACCTTTATCTAATGAACCACATGAAATGTGATTAATCCAAAAGACATTATCAAAATTAGTATGGATCACAAAAGTCTACAAATCAAGGTATAATTATTTTTAAGATAAGATTTAATCTTTGATTTGTGATAATTATTTAAAATGTTTTGAAATATTTTATGGAGGTTAAACCTTCACGTTCTTTTTTTTGCTAAAGCGAGAGTCGATCCTTCTATATTATTAAATCAAACAGAAAATTACAACATGTACAAAAACCTGACTCCATCATGGACTCAGGAGAACCAAGGGCAAACTCCCATAGAGTTGACCCTTCTCTTCACACTATACAATTCTATTATCTCAAAAAATACTTTAAGCTTAACATTATGATTCAAAATCCTAATGTAAAACTCCCCTCATTCTCCACGTATCTTACGCGTCAAGCCTAAAAATACACATGGCCCCACAAAATAGCGTGTTCAATTCCAACTGTTGATTACTCTTGCTAAATCGGATGGCGCGGTGAAATATCGCATTGCCATATTGACCGAACTTTAATGCTCGATGGATGGTGGTATTCATAACCCCTCCCTTGCCACTTTTTAGGAGACTAACGGGTTCACTCCCAAAAATCTGAAACCACTTGCCGTTCCAAAGCCAAGTGATCACCTTGTAACCACTTGGTGCCTGGTTCTCCATTCCAAAAGGGGAAAACATGGGAAAAACTCCCTCCGGACAATTCCAACTGCCCTTCCCGTGTAAGCCCACCTCGAAATTTGCTTCAGAGACTGCCCATACTGAGAAATGAGCCCTATGTTGTAGTCCAAAAGAAAATGGGGACTAGCTCGCTTACAGCACAGTGTTAATTAACCGCTCTAAGCTTTTCCTTTGTCATAGTGGCAAACAGAGTACTAATATTGAACTAGCCTGGAAAACATCAATCCGAGCTTTTCACTCTGGCCCAGTATCGAAAAATATCTCTATCCTCTACCGCTTGTTCCTCATAGAGAGCTTTTAAGTTGCTCTGAGGCATCTCCTGCCAATTCATCTCAATTCTACATTTTGAATTAAGTACTCCCTGGTTGGCCAAAGTGTCCGCTAGTTTATTGGCTTTCTGTCGAACATGGCTGAAACTGACAGTTTGTAGATTCAGATGATGATTTTGAATTCTTTGATACACTTCAATTAATCGCCAGTGTTTTAAGACCTTCTCTAGCGCCGCTCCGCAACTAATTCTTTTAACAGCATTTATGGATATCTCAGAGTTTGCTTCTATAATAACATTGGAGCTATGATTTAGTTTCAGTAGCTCAAGACAATGTTCTGAAGCCATTAACTCAGCCATATTGTTGGTGGCTTTGGCTATATGGCAGTAAAAAATAAAGATTATGTTTCCATCTTCATCTCTTAACACCCCGCCATAACCAGCTATTCCATGGTTGCATTTAGAAGCCCCATCAATATTGCATTTCAAATAATATTTCGGTAGAGGATGCCAGAACTCCTTTTCCTTTTCCAAATATTTTAATTTTCTGCTTAGTCCATTTGGAATGATCTCTTACATTCTCAGTTGCCTCAGTGTTCTTGTTTCATTTTCTGTGGGAGGGTTCTTGGGATAATTGTCAACAATGGTGCTCACTGTCTCCTTAATCTGCTTCAAGATCAGATCCAACAGGCAAAGAAGACTAGTTTTTTCATCCTTGAAAATTCTTCTATTCCTTTCTTTCCAAACATTCCAAATAATGAAGCTTGGCATAAAGGCCGAGGAAAAATTAAGGAGCTTGTTCTCCAAAAAGTTTATTTTCCACTTGTTTAGTGTATTACTCATACTTTGTTTATCTCTATCTGTTTATTCAAAAATGGTGGAAAAAGTATCCCACAACTAGGTGATGTAGGTGCAAATGTTAAGAATATGCTCCATTGTCTCCTCTTGAGCTTCACATAGTTGACATCTAGAAGGCCCAATAACACCTCTTTTATGCATATTGTCCCAAGTTGAACTTTTTTTGTGACAAACTAACCACATGAAAATCTTGGTTTTCATCCACCCATTATGGCTCCATAGTTGTTGCCAAGATTTCTTTGGAACACAAGAATCTAGGTTCTGGAGAATTCTTTTTGCTTCCTTAAGAGGTACCTTCTTTATTGAGGCCCCATCTTAACTGATCCCTCCATTACCAAGATTTTCCTTTGATTTAACATGCTCATGATTGCCTCTGCTTTTATTTTTATGGCACTGTCATCTCTGCAGTTTATGCTTTTCCAGTTTCTCCACTTTCTGGAGTTTTGAGGAAGATTCCAAAAATATTTAACTTTGATTAGTCCTTGGGAGTCTGTTTCCTACTTGAGGCTCCTAAAGTCCTCTTTTAACATTTTTGCTTCTTGTTTCCATTTGTCTTCCTAGAAGAGAGCTAGATCTCCTGCTCTGATTTCCGAAAAACTATTGTTTTGTACTAGGTTTCTATTTTCCTAGACTTTATTCCAGATGTAAGAGCCCTCTATGTTTCCAGTCATTCTTATAAGATCTTTCTTTCCAAATCTTAGCCCATTGAGCTTCTGGTTCTTTAACCCATCTCCACCAAAGCTTGGCTCCTAAAATTTTACTAAGAATTTCGTGATCTTCTAAGCCCAAACCCTCGTACCTCATGGGTTTATAGATTTTATCCCAAGATACAAGGGCCCATTTCTTCCTTGCTTTCTCGTTCCTAAAGGAAGTCTCTCTCGATATTCCTGAATTGTTGTAGGACACCTTTGGGAGTTGGTAGGGCTGATAGAAAGAAAGCAGGGATAGATTGAAGAACGACCTTTGTCAGAATCAACCTACCAGCTAGGTTCAACGATGTGATAGTCCATTTTTTGACTTTGTCTTGCATCATGTTGAGCACTAGTTCCCATATACTTTTGTGCAAAGATCTCGCTGTAAAGGGAATTCCAAAATATTTTGAAGGGAGGGAATCCCTTTGAAAGCCCAGAATCTTGGAGATGTTCCTTTGAATTGCAATGTTATTATTTAAGAAAAAAGATTTGATTTGGAGAGATTAACCTCCATACCTGAAGCCAATTCAAAGTCATTTAGGATTTGTTTATATGCTAAAGCTTCTTTGGCTGTGGGAATTCCCCGTAGCATGGTGTCATCCACAAATTGTTGGTGAGTCATTGTCTGACCATTCTTTGTTAGTTGAAGGCCCTTAATCCTTCCCAAGGCTTTGCCCTAATTAATGGACCTGCCCAGTCCTTCCATAAAGATGATAAAAGAGAAAGGGAGAGAGAGGGTCCCTGCCTGAGTCCTCTAGAAGGAGTGAAGATCTCAGCAGGAGATCCATTCACCAAAATAGAAAAGTTCGAAGAAGTTACCAGAGCCATAACCCATCCGACCCAGTTGTGATCGAACCCAAAAGCAGTAAGGACCTTTTTTATATAGATCCAGTTCGCCTAGTCATATGCTTTGGAAATATCTAATTACATAATGTCATTTAGGATTTGTCTACCTTATACATAACCATATTGTTCCCGTGAAATCAAAGAAGGAGGTAGAGGTTTGAGTCAGCTAGCTAAAACCTTGGAAATAATCTTGTATACCACATTGCATTAAGCAATGGTTCTGTACTTATTAGCATTCAGGGTTGAATCCTGTTTGGGGATTGGGGAGATGAAGGAGGTGTTGAGAGATTTCAAAATAGTCCTATTTCTTCTGGAGTCCTCCACAACATTCAGAATGTCCCATTTGACAATGTTCCAGTAGGCCTTGAAAAGGTCTACATTCAAACCATCTGGTCCTAGAGCCTTGCCATTATGCATGTCTTTAATTACCTCACTGACTTCCTCTTTGGTTATTGGTTTATTCAGGTCAAAATTGTCCTCTCTTGATACATTCTTAGGGATTTTTTTATGTGATTTCCATGATGCATTTCTCGCTGCCACGGTTGTTTTCCTTAGTGATGCCTCTAAAATGTTGTACCAACATATCTTCGATATTCTTGTGATAGTTCTGAAGCTCCCCATTCTCATTCAATATCGAAGAGATTCTATTGTGAGCTCTATTGGCCATGGTGGATCAATGGAAAAACTTTGTATTACATTCACCTTCTTTGAGCCATTGAATTCAAGACTTTTGTCTCCAAAGGATTTCCTCCTGTTTACATAGATTCTCCCATTCTTAATGATGTTTATCAGCTTGCTCACTTTTGACTTTATCAAAACCCTTTGAGATCAGTGCTTGATTGGGTTCGTGTAGTTTGGTTTCTACTAATTTCTTGTCCACAAAAATGTTACCAAAATCCTTCTTGTTCCATTCTTTGAGTCTGAGTTTCATGTGCTGAAGTCTTTTATGTAGGAGGAACATTTTCGTGCCCTGGATCTCCAAGTCTTCGGCCCACCATTTTTCAATGTTGCCGATGAAATCCGGGTGGGAGAGCCAGATATTTTCAAACTTGAATGGTCTATTACTAGGAGAATCAATCCCCTTGATTTCTAATTGAATCAATCAGTGAGTTGAGCCTCTAAAGGGTAGAACTATAGTTGTTATTTCTCTATTTGCGAGCATAAGCTCCTCTGAGATAAAAAATATATCTAACATGGAGGCGACCTGAGCCTCACCTCCTCTTTTGTTGTTCCAAGTATAAAGGCGATTATGCGTTTCTGAATCAACCAGTTTCATGTCTTCAGTGAAGGCTTGAAATGCTTCTGAGTCTTTACTTAGTAATCTGGTACCTCCTTTTTTTTTCCAAAAGAGATTTAATCATGTTAAAATATCCTCCAATGACCCAAGGTGTTTCTTCATGTCTACTTATAAGATCTACCAGGGCGTTTAGGAATCTGATTTTCTCATCTATTCTTTGAGGACTATAAACATTTTTTACCATGAAGGTGACCACAAACCCCACTAGTTGAATAATTGCTGATAAATAATTTCTTGATGCCTCCGCATCTATTATGCTAACTCTTTGGGGTCCCATAGAGTGAGGATGCCTCCGGCTGTGTTCTTTAGTTTAACTTCAAGAAACTCAAATCTATTAAACCATTTGCTATGGATTTGTTTCAATTTATGAATGGAGCATTTTGTTTCTTGAATGAAGATTATATCCGGTGTTGCTATTTCATTATGGTACTTAGCATTCTTTGTTTTCTTTTACTACCTAGATGTCTTATATTCCAAGATATGAACTTCATAATTAAATATTTGTAAAGGAGTAATTGGTTAGATCTTTCATCTTACCCGAATTTATCATTAGCTTTACACAATCCATCAAGAGTTCATTTTGCTTTTTCCTGCCCCTCTTCCTTCCTGGATTTCTATTTGCTATTCCTGGAGTTGATTTCATACTTTTCACACCTCTGTGCTACTGTTTGTGAATATTTTTACCTTTCTCAAACCCTCTTTCCCGAGTTTTCTATAAAAACAACTACTGTATTTTGTTGCATTCCTCTTGAGGTAGTGAATCTATTCCTCCTTTGATTCTCTGCATTAAGAATCCTTCCAGATCTAGGTTTTACTTATCTAGTATTTCCTATACTTCATGATCTTCTAGATCTCTTTCACTTTGGGACATTTCCTGGTCCATTTCCATTTCTGTTTCACTCATCGATGCCTCTTTTTGATAGCCAATATCTTGAGTTTGCTTGTTCTTTTCTTGTCTCTCTTTTTCATTAGGACCTACTTCCTGAGGTTGATTTTCCTTCATGTTTTCTTCATTCTCTTCTAGCACTTGGAACTTGTTCTGATTGACTTTTTGCGCCTCATTATGTTGTTTCTTTAGCCCATTCTTTCCTCCTTTTCCTCTACTAGCCACTCTCTGAAAACTTTCCGAGTCCTTCATTGAATAGAGTTTCCCTATGTTGTCTGCTTTACTGAGAGGGTAGTCTTTGAACAAATGTCCATGCTCATGGCATCTATGGCATCTAAATGGGATGTGCTCATAGTCCACTGTCTACACCCTCTCGTCATCAAAGACTTCCAAAATCACTGCATCCAGAAGAGCTCCTGATAGATCAATTTCCACACATATTCTTGCAAAGGAGGTATATTTCCCTTTTCTAGTAGCCTCAGAAATTTTGACAAATCACCCTAGTTTGTTACTAATGGCAGCTAGCAATTTAGTTTGCCAATAATCAAGAGGTAGGGAATAGAGCCTTACCCAAATTGGAATTGAAGTGAAAGTCTCCCACTCTGGGACAAAGTTCATCATCCAGGGCCTCATGTAGAGTCTAGTTGTTGCATAATAGTAGGGTCCTCCTTCGAATATTTTGTCTTTATCTTCGATGTTTGAGAACACTACTGTGAAGAATCCCTTTGACACAAGATGTAGGTCAATGCTACCTTTGGGTTTCCAGTGATACTTGATCCACATCTGTAAAGCTTTTTTTGTGGGCCATAGTCCCATGAATTTACAGATTATGGCGTAGGTCCCCATGTGTTCCCTGTGCTCTTGTAGAGCAGGATCATTTAATATTACTCGAGGCATGATTTCTTCTTTTGGTTTATAGGGTCCCCTTTGTTTTTTGTCTCTTGAACCCTGATTTTTGTCTTCTTCCTCCTTGTCTTTTGTGCCACTGGTTTCCTTGGTCTTGGTACCATCAGTTTCCTTTTCATTATCCTTGTTCCTTTCATCTGCAAAACCTTTGTTGTTCACCACTGGTGTTTTTCCTTTACTAGTTACAACATCCTTGTAGGAGGGAGTTGATCTCTCTCCTCTGTCGCCCAGAATTTGAAATTATCTCTGCAACTTACAGAATCCCTAGCTGCAAGCTTCTGCCATTTGCCCGCTTTCCTGGAGCCGCTCCAGATTTCATAAACAATAAGCCTTCTCCTAGGTTAAATCTCCACATTCACTTAATAATAATTCAAAATTAAATTAAAGTTTTTGAAGTATTATTTCAAAAACGTGTTGTGTTAGTATTCTATTTTTGGGAATTTTGTGCGAGAATTCTATTTGGACACTTAGATTATGCATAGTTCCTCAATCAAACTTGTGATTCTAACCTAGTCCTAACAAATTTAAACAAATTTAATCCAAAAATATATCAAAATACCTTCAAAACATCAACTATAACATTCATAAATAAACATACCTCTCTATATATTTTAA
>APFE030639983.1:37182-50484 GCA_000404065.3 Pinus taeda
TTATATGAATATTTTTATTTGAAGGTAGGATTTTGTGAGACAAATTATTTTGAGAAAAGCTTTTTGGGATCTATTACATGAGAGTATTATTTGTAAGCTTTTTGAATCTAATCCACCACATGAGAGTATTATTTGGGGAAGCTTTTCAAACCCAATCTACCACATGAGTGTATTATTTGGGGATCGTTTTTCGAATCCATCACATGAGAGTATTATTTATGGATGCATTTTGAAAAAACTAATGTGGTTCATCATCATCACCATAAGATGGAGAAAATCTGATCAGGGCTATGTAAACAGCAAAATATCACAAAATGACCATTAAAAAATTATTAAAATAAAGAAAATTAATTGTTAGGAAATAATGTCCACATGGGGTAGCTCAAGCGGCAAGGGCCGTGGAAATGAAGTCTCACCGAACCGGAAGTCTTGGGTTCAAATCTTGAGCTACCTTCCCCTGTAGAGGGGTAGATAATGGACATGTAAATTGGAGAGTCCCGCCCCAGCTTACAAAAAAAAAATTGTTAGGAAATAATAATAATAATAATAATAAATTACGGGCATATTTTTTATTAAAATGAGGGTAACATGGCAATAAGGGAATAATAACTTAGTATTAAGGATAAATACTATAAGATTAAGGAAAGATAAATAATTAATATATTATAGAAATTAGATTAAATTAAGGATAAATAATAAATATTTAAATATTTTATTTTTTCCTTAATTTTTCTAATTATCTTTAATATATAATTTAGTCCCTACCATCTTACTTTTATTTAATAAAACATACACCCTAATTCTTTATTATTATTATATTATTATTAATTATTAGATTGCTATATTTCTTAACAATTAATTTACTTTACTTTAATAAAATTCTTTATTCTAATAACTCTTTATATGGGCTTTCTTAATCAGATTTTCTCCATCTTATCATTCAAGTCATAAACCACATTAGTTGGTTCGAAATACTCTCATGTGATGGATTAACTTTCTTTTAATAACTCTTTATATAGGGTTTCTTGATCAAATTTTCTCTATCTTATCATTATGATGATGAAACACATTAATTGGTTCGAAATACTCTCATGTGATGGATCCTGAAGACATTTCTCAAAATCAATATCTTTGTTTATTGCAAAATTGAAGTATTATGTATTATTATTACTCTTACTAGAGTTTTCATTTTAAAATTCATATTCATTAGAGGACACTTTTGATACTATTAGTCATGATAGAGAATGATGGGAAACTAATATATGTGTGGTTGTGTTTGATACTTATTTTACTAAGCATTATTTATTTATATCGCCATTATGACTATAGATATTAATGTTATTTTCAATTTCATAACTATTAATGTAACTAAATATTACCATAATTTGTAATATTGATATCTTTTTTTAAATGATTTGAGTTCTTCAAGGACAAAAATGAAAATTAGCAAAGGAAATCGAACATAGACACGCAAGAATACAATAAATAGCATGATAACCCCCCCCCCCCCCGCCCAAATTCAAGCCTATCCCCATCCCTTCATATATACCCCTTCTCCCCATCCATTATAATATTTTTCTCTCCCTCATTCCCTATTCCCCACTCTTTCGTTTCCTCTCCACATCTCTCACTTTATCTCCCCCACTTATCTCTTCCTATGTATCCCTATTTCTATCTCTCTCCATCCCTTAACCTATCTTCCCATATCTATATCTTCCATTCCTCATCTCTCTCCATATAGCATTTTCAAGCTTCAAGTAGTAGAAAGAGATGAGGAGCTCACCAAACCTAACGAGGAATTTCATCAAAACAAAATAAAGAATCATGAGAAATTCATATCAATGAAAAATGAATTGGATAAGGAAAAGAAAATGGAAGAAACCTTGTCAATCCACCTTGAGCAAAGACTCAAGAGCTTGAATAAATTTGAAGAATAGATTGGTCAATACAATAAAGAGGTCCCCTCCATTAGATCTCAACTAGAATAAGCAAGGAAACAAGCACAACAAGTTGAGAAAGTGAAGGAATATTTGGCATTCATAAAAGGACAAGTTGATGAAGACGAAAGGGAGAGAAACACCATGATATTCCAACTAGAAGAAAATGATGATATTGCCAAGCTAAGATCAGAAATCACTTCTCTTATGTACCAATCATGTCAATAAAGCAAGATGAAGGAATAATGGAGATCATTCTATCAAAAAGGATGAAGAATGCAAGAAAAAGAAGGAAGAAATTGTCTTTCTTAAAAAGGAAGTTGACTTACTGAATAAGAACTTGAAAAGTTCTCAAACCCTAGATGACATACTAAGTCATCAAGATATCCCCTCGATAAATTAGGTCTTGGCCATGCAGGTGAATCCTCAAGAAAGAATGATAATTCCTCAAAAAACAAAGATGTGACGAATCTAGGAAGAAATGTCGATGCTCTCAGTTCTATCAAAGGGAAGGAGAAGGGTCAAGAATGCAAAAGGTAATGAATATCATCAAAGAATTCCAAGGCAAAAAGAATTCATAAGTACATCAAGGAAATATTCATCTCCCAAGTATCAAAGTATATTTCTTGGTTATTTCTATTGTTGCACAAACTTGGGGCACATGGAAAAATATTGTAGGACATATTACAAAGACAAACATAATTGTCCCCATCAATCTCCTAGAAGCAATTTCAAAAGAAGAAGTCATGATGTCATATTCATGAACAAGATAAAATGCTTAGATTTCCATATCATTGGACATATGGCACATGAATGTAAGTTGGCTTGGGTCCCTCTAAAAGCTAAAACTATGTCAACCAAGCCAGAGAAGAAAGTTACACAAGTATGGAGAAGATAGAAAAGTGGATCTGGAAGTCTCTTGATCACTCAAGCCAACAATACATGTTTCTGATTTGATGAATTCATCATTGATATTCCAAGTATTTGATGTTGAGACCCTGGTAAAAAAAAGAGGATTCATACAGTTAGGGGGAGTTTCTAATTCTTGAATATTCTTGAAGAAGCTATCCTTAAATGGGCCCTATGAAATCCTTGATGAGTCATACATGGACAATAATCCTTTCATAGATCATCTTTCTGGAGCAACTATATGATTCATTTCTCATTCGAAGGACTATTGTTGAGGATCTCTTGTTTTTTATCACTAAACAAGTAATCTTTCTTGAGGTAGAGGAGTTTATGCATACAAGACGATTTGGTTCATCCATGAAGAAATGCAACTTGAACCATATTAGCTGATGAAATAGCACCATGACATGGGGAGAAACATACCTATGAAGAACTATGATTGATGACAAAAATATGATGAAAAGAAGCAGCTTGATCAGGGGAGTACTTGGGCACCACGTTTTCCATTGATGTAAAAGGGGGAGAGAATCCTGGAAGGACAAGAGTGTTCCCATCAACGAAAAAGAGGAGACTGTTAAGCAAGGCTGGCATTGATGTCAATATGGAATTGGATGAGGTGGAAAATATTCTTGAGATGCCTGGTTGTGGATGATGATGTCATGACTCTTGTTTGATAACCATGGCATTAGTTTGTATGTCAAGGAACTAATGAAGAAGTCTTAAGAAGTGCCAAGTGCTAAATTCCAATCATGTGCCTTATTTGATGATCTAGACCTTAACCCTTGATGACATATGGAGGACTACACTTGATGAATAACCACACTTGATGATGGAACTTCATGAGGTATTGATACCATGGTTGGAAGACTAGATGATGACATGAACGATCTCATTTGATTGTTGGAAGACTATCTTTGAACTTTCTTAATGATGTTGCCTATGACATATCACTGGACCATTATATCATGGCATGAGATGACACACTCATTGTTGGATACTATCATGATGACATGGATGTCCTACATGATCATATAATGATGAAGAAGCCAAACAGTGGAGAAGGCATACTGTCCCAAAAATTCCTCAAATTGTCAAAAATGTTTTATCCATAAAATTTAAGAACAATCACAAAGAGTTTTTTTTTTCCACCTTAGAGAAACCTTTTCTGAATGGGACATATATTGTCTTAAAGAGGATTTTCTCCTCTTTCTAATGAGCCCTTACATGCCCTCAAACTACCAGTGGTTACTGAGAAAATTAATTTTTAGGTTACGAAATATATATTTTATTGCAAGTGAACCTACACTCACTCATGCAAGTCAGCCTCTCAGTCAAGGGATGTTTCCCTTCACTCAGAAGATGAAATAACTATTAATACCAGTATTAACACTCATTTCATGCAACAAAGTTTTATGAAAGACACATAAATTCAGATAGAAACTATAGGAAGCCAAGGAAACCTTGAAGATCTATTGTTTTGGTTAATTCCTTTTACAATAGTGGATTGTTGCCTTCAAAACTCATATTGCAGAGCGAAATTTTCAGACATCCTTGTGGGCAGTGGCTTGAATCAGTGAAATAGTCACTTATAGGGGCTTTGTTTTGTAGATTATATAGGACTGATTACAATAGTCGAGATTGATAACTAAGGAGACATTACAGCTCGGTTGTGTAGACAATTTTTTGGAGTTTTGGAGGGTCGAATCACCCACTATAATAACTTAGTTCTTAACTCTAGACAAATGTATGTGGAAGGCCAAAGTCACAATCTTGTGAAAATCATCTAAAATCTGATCCAGAGACTTGTTTAGAAGCTCAATTGATCTACACTTCACTTGTAGCTTATCTTTGTGGGGGGCTCAGAATAGAAGAGACTCAGACTTGTTGAAAAGATGCAAGTTTAAGGGAAGTCACATTAATTTACAATCTAAAAATAGATATCTCAAACAAGTGTCGAAACTACCTAGTGAAGTAAGCTTGGATAGCCACCTTTAAGATAGCACGAATATCAAGAGTTATAATTGATCAATTTATTGACTTGTACAAGAACCTGTGGAAGGAGTGCTCAAAGAAAACTGGTTGGCTATGGAGTTTCTTCAAAAATATTCTTGAATAAAACCTTGGGGTTGCCTCATTCAAAAGCCTTTTATATTGACTTAAGGATTTGTGTAGTAGCCTTTGGAGCATTTTTGAAGTAATACCTTAGTTGAGAAACCAGTATCTAGACAACAATAGTTGACATACCTTGGAGCAGTAAAGTATTTAGACAGTGGAGTACCAGGAGTCTTGGAGTAGTGAAGTATTTGGAAAATAAATTGTTAGGAGAATTGGTTAGTGAAATTCGAAACTCTTGGAGAGTTCTCGGGGAAACATATTAAAGACACTTTGAATATTTCTTGAAGACATTTTGAAGGCATCCTTGGAAATGATATTCTATTGTTGAAGGTCACCATCAGCTGACCTAGAAAATTTGGTTGGGTAAGATGAAGAGTAGTGGTGAGACCTTCTAAGAGGTGAAGGGTTTCATTAATGATGCAACGTAGAGACTAAAGTGAAGAGTAAGCGAAGATTGTCAAGGCTCATTGAAGGAGAGATTGGGATCTATGAAGTATAACCAATACATATTGACATAGTGAAGCTAAGGGTTGGATCCAAAGAGGTTATAGCCTCAAAAATACAAGGTTAGTGCCTAGGAGGATAGGGTTGGAGGCCTAGAAGATCAGAGTGCTCAAGGAACAAGGTCAGATCCTAAACCAGATATAGGGTTGGAGCCTTGGTAGTCCAAGTCGGTGCTTGGTAAATATAGGTTGGAGCCTGGGAGATTGAAGATCGGTGTCTTCATCTACAATTGGAGCCCTACATATCTTGTACTTTATTTACTATAAAGAAGAAATTTATAAAATAATTTATTGTTATTGTTGATTTTGTGTTCTAAATATAAATTATATAACTGGTAAAAGTAACAATTCAAAAAAAATATTGGTTCATCCCCCCTATCAGTATTTCCAACATATGTTTATGACATGGAAGTTATTGTCTCTTCACTCCTTTGTGTGATGTGTTTTCCGCATGAATGAAGAATTGTTACCATGGACCATCTTTCATTCATTAGTCCTAATTTGACTCCCAATCAACAAAATTCCCTAAATGGTCATTATATGCAAGTGGTATCTCCCTCGCCTGTTATAGACATATTTGGGCACTGCAACCCCAATCATATATGTCCATTAACCAAGGGCTTTTGAGTCCCTAAAAGTGTTGTTTCACACCCTAAATGAACAAGGTCATCTGATTACATCATCTCCCAAAAGTTCTCCGTGGAAGACTACTCAGTACCAGTAAAAACCGGACCATACAGACTGCTCAGAGCTAAGGGTGCGATGCATCTCACTTTCCACATGCAAAAAGTGTGATGCATAATAAAAATCCCTTCTGTGGTGTGTGACGGGCAAGAGTAGACAAATGGCAGAGACACTTTGCAAGGTGGATGATCATGGAATCTTCCAGAAACTTCTCTTGTGACGCTTGCCTCTCAGAATTTGCCCAGGGATGAGTAAGAGATCATGAATCTCCAAGTGGAACCAAGAACTATCAAAGAGAGGACACTAATGAAAATCCCAAAAGCTAACTCACCCCCTACAAACATCTACATATGGATCCATAATCCCAGAGATCTAGAGGCTGGAATTTGGTATTTTGTAAGGAAGTGTTGTTGATTTCCTCGTGGAACATCATAGTGTTGGGTGATCTAAGCTTTTCCTGAGGTGAAGAAGGGCTTCCATG
Source organism: Pinus taeda (assembly GCA_000404065.3). Lineage (NCBI taxonomy): Eukaryota > Viridiplantae > Streptophyta > Pinopsida > Pinales > Pinaceae > Pinus > Pinus taeda. The sequence continues at coordinate 43,812 of APFE030639983.1, forward strand.
GTGGGAGGATGACACAGGGTCAGATCAATGGGTTGTAATCCTCTCTTCTACTCTTGCTATCAATAAAGTTATTCAAACTTTCCTCCACATTATTGTAAGTTTGAGTTTATATATGCATTTGTGTGGTCAATATATATCTGGTTCTATATTGTTTATGATAATATATCTTTGTGCTTTGATGTTATTATGCTGCTTTGACTTTACAGGTGATCTTTGAAGCAGGGTAAGCAAGGAGGGAGCAGCAAAGATCTGTCAGAGGGGAGAGGAAACAAGCAAGGAGCGAAGCGAAAGCTTGAGGTTGGTACTCTCTACTTCTCTCCTATATACATCTCATAAAGGAAAATGAAAGTAGCTTTATTTTTTTTGTTTCTAAGATAGCTACCTGTATTAGTGGGACTAGAAGCTTTGAATGGACACTATACTTCCCAATAAGAAAATGGCGACTCCGCTGGGGGCAGAATAGCTTGTTTGCTTGTCTATATTTGTTTGCTTTATAAACTATAGATGGAGCCTGAAGTTAAGCTAGCTAGCCTTGGAACTGCATTTGCTATGCAAGTGCAAAGTAGATCAATGTTGTTTCAGTCCATCTCTAGGTTTTGTTTATAAACTGAACAATTGATTTGCAAACATCCTAATTTCCCTGGTGGTGGCTTAAGTAACCTCATTAGATCAGCCCCTACGATTTGCATTTATTGACTATCATTAGCTTGGCCTAAATCCCTAAACTAAGCTACAAACTATGACCAAAAGCCAAGTTGAATTCTCATCCCTGGACCAGCACACCTTCTCCTCTTGGCAATCTAGATACATCACACGTCTCGTGTGTAGTAGGTGAGATGCATCCCTATTTCCCTGTGTTACAAGTGCGATGATCAGATAAGAATTTTTCTGCCTATAGATTTGGTTTTTTCTTCACTCTCTTCAACTTTATTCAGGAGTTTTGTTGTCTTTGATCAGTATACCACTGTGGAAACCACCTTCCTTTGCATTATTTAGCCTCCATTGTACAAATAATTGTGAATGTTTTTATGTATTGTTCACCATTTACAGTTCTCCTTTACAAAGAAGTAGCTTAGTCGAATTGTCGTCTTTTGATTTAGAAGTGTCGAAAGTGTTGTTTTTAGTCAAAGAAAAGAATCCTACTCTTCTTGATGGTCGATTAGACTGTTACTCTTGTATTTGATCTAAATTAATAGTATTTCAAGTGTCGAAAGCAATTTTCAATTCAAAATCACAAAGTGTCATCTATTGTCTTTCTTTCATCTTTTGAAGAGAAAATTGTTATTACTGTCGCTTTGAAAAAATAATTTAGATTTGTACTTAGCATTTGTTTTGTCATTCACACATTAAGAAAATGGAAAAAAAATACATGCATGTGCATTTGCATTTAGACTGCTTGTTGATTTTGATTTAGGATAGTGCATCTAGTGTGTGCTCTTTGCTCTATGTTGAAAGAATTTAGCTTCTCTTTCCTTAGTAGCCAAGATTTTCATTGCAAAAAGAAGAATAACCAACTATTTATCATCTTAGATTACATTTTAGGAATTGTATATCTACATCACGCAGTGAACCTTAAAGGAAAAATTCTTAAGAAGGATCAACCATAAAATAAATTCAATCAACATAAAAACGCTTTGGAACCTAACGCACAACATTTAGAAGTCTAGGCTAGAGACGTATTTTGGCATTGTAAAGCCTAGTAACTAGCACTTTCATCGTAGGTTGGGTGATTCCTCCTCTTTCAGACAACAAGTGCCAGTATGGACTTGTGCTCCCACGAACCGTCGAGTATATATTGGGAGACCACAATAGGTTACATCCTTTATCGTTAGGAAGCTATGTCGTTTGCCCTATAAATCGCAATGCACTAAACACAACATTCGGGAAAATTGACTGTCATACCGTAAAAAGTATTCTGCAGTTTGGTGATTGGTTTGGTAATCCCTCTGTCTAGATTTCTAGAGTAGTCTCTTTCATTCCTTTTCAGACTCCTGAAAGAAAAATGTCCATTTGAGCACTTGTCTCTTCAAGATCATTAAAAATCCAGGGTGACTAGGGTCATGTTTAGCTTTTTCTCAACTCTTAAAAATTGAAAAAGAAACTCTTGTCAAAGCATCTAAAATTCATTTAATTCGAAATCACATTTTACCCTTTGAGTTGATCAAGTAATCCACAATCGTGGAAGAAAGTCAATCGAAACCCCGTCGTTCACGGAGACTAATGGGTCAACCATGTTTGACTCCAGAAACAAAAATATTCCAGACCAAGTGAACTCGTTTAATTGGATCAAAGTCCCCTGGTTTGCTTGGAACTTGTGTTCCAACATCCTTAGAGACTCCAGTTATTCCAACCATTTCTGGTATCCTTGCAGTTACAGAAGAAGTTCCGCAGCCACAAGTGGACATTAGAATTGATCCTAGTGTAACGGTAAACACTTCTATTCCTAAACTGGCTCCATTTACAGCTGATTCAGAAGGTGTTACCCCTCCAACATCTATCGCTACAGAGTCTATACCTTCGTCGACAATAGAAGTATTTTATTGAACTAACGGTCTACCTCTCCCACCTAGATTGATTGTTATAGAAGCGATTGTCGAGGATCTTCCATCCAGTACTCCATTGCATTTTGAAACTGGGATCATGCTACATCCTTCTTCATCAGAAGTTAATCTCCCTTCATCGCAAGTTCTTGTAAAATCACTAGGAAATCTTTTGGATAGAATATATATGTCTAAACAACTGTCGACATCCAGGACTGTGTCATCTGATGCAATAGCAGCAAAACCTCTTGCTGCTACTCTAACAATTTTCAATGGTGTACCATATATCCCAACTAGCTCTCAATCCCTAGATGGAGTCCATCTAGGGACTATTTCGACAGTATGGTTTGTTACCATTTGTTCATTCAGAATAATTTTTGGAATCTCTTATGTTGAGTCTCAACGAATTGATCCTTCGCAACAGTAACAATTTAGGCAGTCCTGTCCCTGAAGGCCAATATTTCCTTTGAGCACTCGATTGTTGCTGTATCGGGGGCAGTATGCCCTTTCATTGTAGTCTTTGAGAGAACAACCATATGAGAGTTCATAACAGTTTTCGGGTCATGCTGGAATTACATGCAGTGGTTGGGTGCCAGTACTACCTCAACAACCAAGATTTGAATACTCAATGTAATAAAGTCTACCTGTGTCGAATATCCCCACGACACTGGCTCTTGTGATGGTGTCGCAAGTACAAGCGTTGCCTATTGTATGCCAACTTCAAGTTTCTCAGGTCATAATACAACAGCCTCTTGTCTCGACGACGCAACCACAAATCACCAATTAGTGGCTCCTTAATTGGAGTGACCCAGGCTCAAATGGGTACTATTACCCCTCATCTTGGTCAAATAGCCATTATTGGACAATAGAAAATGGCTTCATAGCCGTGGCTGGCATAATATCAACAACCGTAATTCCAAAAAGCTTATCGAGGACCTGAAAAACAAAGCTTTGTGGATAATGAGAAGCCGTATATTCAGAATGGTCAACATCACTCATATCATAATGGTTATGCCCATCAGCCTTACCAAAGTTATTAGCATCAAATACGTTATGCTAGTATGTAAAGACCCTCTGCTCAGGCAATCCCATCTTATCCTTGGTATGCTTCGCCAAACCTAAATCAACAATTGCCTTTCGTGGTAACTTTAGAGTTACTAGATCTAAATCAGCTAACAAACAATCCAATTGCTTATGCCCCTTGGTGGCTGACGATTCCTCATAAACTTCTGTCAGATATTCCTAAATTTAATGGAAATCTGGGTGAAGGCCCTTCAAATCATGTGATGACATTTCACCTGTGGTGTTCATCCAAAACTCCCAATGATGATTCGATTAGGCTTCACCTTTTTCAACAAACGTTAACTGGTTCAATAGAAAAATGGTACATCTAATTGCCTAGAGCTTCATTTGATAACTTCAGTATCCTTGGCACAACCTATTTAACCCATTTTTAGTTACCAATAAGGTATGAAATAGGAACAGAGCTTCTTACCAATTTCAAGCAAATGACAGCCACTCATATATATGATCATATTTACAAGTGGTGATGTCATCGTAGAATGGTAAAAACATATGTTCCTGATTAGCTGCTAGCCGAATGTTTTATTAAGTCATTGTTACCTTCTATTACAGAAGATGTGGCTAAGGAGGGAGTTTCCACTGAAGAGCAAGCCATTGGTTGTGCGAAATATCTAAAATTGATCTATACTCAGTTTGGCATGCTCTATGACAAAATTCCTGATGCTCCTAGACCAGAGTTTTCCGTTCCTCCTCCTCCTAAATCAAAAAAAGACTCTCATGTTGGTGATGGCGTGATAGGTACGACAAGCACAAAAACCGCAAAGGCTACATCTAAGAAAGCCCATACGGTTTCTAGTCAAAATGAAAATGAAGAACCTCCCACCTCATAGGTCAAAATCGTGTGCACTGACAAGAGAAAAAATCCAAAGCAAGCGGGGGGCAAGAAGAAAGGGAAAAATAATAAGAAGAAACCGGAAAATTAACATGCTGAAAAATCTTCTGAAAACCCTACTGGGCAAAAGAAACCTCATTATCCATGTTACATATGTGATGATGAACATTTAATGAAAGATTGTCCACATAAAGCTAAGGTTATGAAATTTTAAAAAACTTCAAATACCCCACCGATGTTGACTAATCCATTTCCGAGCCTAGAAATAAACCTAGTTGCTAGTGATCGTGCTTCCCCATCACAAGCAATTATGTTATCCATCTCAAAACACCAAAATGATTCTTTGATATCAACAAGGAATAAAGATTATGGAAATCCACAGTCATTGAATGGCATGGCTATAGATCAACCTGATAGTTGGACGACAACTTCACTAGAAGTTGTTCCACCAATCATTCCTGAATTAATAATGAAACCGCCTAAGGAAGTAGTACATAAATCGACGTTTAATCCTCATGCTTGAGCAGCACAGAATTGTAATATAGTGGAGGATTTGGCCCAATCGGCATCCACTATGTCGACACCTAAAGTACTACAAAATTGTCTCTCCCAAAATAAGGCTTTGTTATCAGCGATAGGTGGGATTGATCCAGTGGATTCTGATCTAGTGACCTGTAATCATAAAGGATATGAACCTCAGTTACTGGCCTAACTCCCTTTCCTCATACAAGTAAAATCCCTTAACAAAACTATTCATCGAACAGTCATTGATGAGGGGGCATCTACCTATATTATGTCAATGAGTTGCTCGAAAACTTTAGGCTCTCCACCCTTGTCATGATCATCGACGACATTAAAAATGTTCAATGGAAGAACATACAAGTTGTATTGGATATTAAGTAACTTGCAAGTTGAACTGGGGGGAAAGATAGTAAAAATTGATGTCGAAGTTATCGATGGAAACGTTGATTACGATATCCTACTGGGAAGGCCCTAGATTTATGCTATCGCTGCTGTTGTGTCAACTTACTTTAGAAATATTTCATTTCCCTTTCAAGGAGGAATTACAATCGTTGATCAGCAAACCTTTCTCCCCAACAATTCTCAAGTTACCAGAAGCATTCCTTTGATCCATGGAAGCTCTCAATCACTTCAAAATATCAAAGTAGGTCTCGTAAAAGACCATTGCTTAATGGGGAATTTTTCCCTTTCACCTTCGAGTAATCTAGCAGAAGTAGCCATAGTGGAAACCTATCACATGATATCTTCTACGTTAACAAAGATGAAGAAGAAATTTGAACATTTTGATAGTGTGGATCATCACGAGGTATTACCTTCAAGCCCTACCATAGCTACATCATCTGACAATCAATTCAGTGATGTTGTACATTATGTACTCGGGGCACTGGAACCAGATCTTTCCTTCATGACCCCTTATGAGTTGTGATCAAAGGTCGCATGCACCTTGATTTGCGTCATTATGATGGGCACATGTGAACTTATAACAAGCATATTTTTTCATTTCAAGCTTGTGTAAACATGAAAATGAATCTGAGCATATGTTGTCACATGGTTCAAGCTCATTAAAAAATAAATTAGGCCACGAGTAGTGTTACAGCAGGGTTAAAGCTCGTTAAAAATTAAACCTAGCAATGAGCATATGTTCCACTAGAGTTTAAGTTCATTAGAAAATGAGCCCACCTCCGGTAAATAACCATTGTGAATGCATTATCATTAGCTTGTAAGCCTTGGTCATGTTCTTACCATCACCTCCACTCTATTTTTTAGCCTATAATACGCCTCCATTTGATTGTTTACCCTTTTGAGGAACAACTACGATGAGTGATTCTGCTAGCCATCCTCTTAACCCCGCCATGATTGGAAAGTTCCAAATCTTACCTAGAACTAGCTGCTACCCGAAAATATCACTCGTTCCTCAAAAAATATGTCTCCTTTAAGCTCTTTTCATCTGACTCATAAAATATGAAAATATTTCCGAGCAATTGGCCTCTCTATCTCGTTAAAACGATCGAAAGTGCTATCCCTCGTCTAGATTTTAATCTTTTTGGACCTTTTCATGCGGAAAGAGTTATTTTTGCAGACAAATCTAACCTCCCTAGAAGCCTAAGACTTTCTAGTGATAAACAAGACAATTAAGAGCAATCCTTCTCTAAACATGCATTATCATATGAGAAACCAAGTGTTTTTCGATCCTACC
>APFE030639983.1:74175-113417 GCA_000404065.3 Pinus taeda
GGAGACCACAATAGGCTACATCCTTTATCCTTAGGAAGCCGTGTCTGCCGCCCTATCGATCACAATGCACCGAACACAACATTCGGGAAGATTGACTGCCGTACCGTAAAAGTATTCTGCAGTTTTACGATTGGTTTGGTAATCCTCTCTGCCTAGATCTCTAGAGAAGTCCATTTTTCTCCTTTTTAGACTCCTTAAAGGAAAAGGTCCTCTGAGTGCTTGTCACTTCGAGCTCAATAAAAAATTGAAGGTGACTAGTGTCATCTTTTTTTTTTCTCGACTCTTTAAAATTGAAAAACAAGTTGTGTCCAAGCTTAAAAAAATTGATTTTAATCAGAATAATGTCACAAATTCCCCCGTTGATCTTCAGGTATAGAAAATGGAGTCTACCAACCCATGGTTTCCCCGTGAAGGAAATTGTAGTCCGTTCCTTTCTTGGGGAGATGTTGGTCCACCCCATATGGCCACTTTGTCACTTCCAGGATTGAAAATTGGTTTGCCGGTCTGGCTCTTCTATACCTCTGTCGTTCAAAATCCCATAATTCCTGAACAGTCTAACCAACAACTAGACGACACTAGAGTTGCCTCCCAACTTTCTACTTCGTCTGATTCTCCTTCTCCTCCTTCCTCTTCGCTTGACAAAGCCGATAAAGCTAAAAGTCAAGTAATTGAGAAGAGGAAGCAAAAAGAGAAAAATGAAAAGAAGAAAAAGGAACCAAAATTGAAAGGGAGCAACCAAGTATCATCTAGCAAAAATCCACACACTGCACTGTCAAAACCTAAATCTCCTTGCATCATTTGCAATGGAAACTACTATCAATGAGATTGTCCCTGCATCCCTCGGATCTTAAGGGACTGGTCTCCTTGTTTCCACCATCCGGTAGCATCAACCTATGGCGATCATGTTGAATGCTCACCGTCAACCAGTGAAAGTGAAGCACATGGACAAAGAAGGAATTCTAAACTTCCTTGTAAGTTTTGAGAAGGTGATCACACCGGCCACTGTTGTCCCTTCCTTGAAGAGGCTAAAAGAATTTTAGATAATCTCCCAGTTTCACCGTTACGACTTCCTCCTGGATATCAAAAACTCTTGTCGAGCCCTCCACCAGTTGAAAATCTGGCTGGCCCATCCTTGTGGTCATCCGAAGCACCTATTGTTGAAAATGAACCTTTGGAATCCATACCAGACGAAAGTCAAAGGGTTGATACAACAGTTGACCCGGTATTGCCTTCAGAGTGTTCATCTTCGAACGATACCGTCACTGAAGAGAAAGAGAATGACACCGCTCAAACTCTTTTCATCAACACCAACGTTGATGAGCTTGGAGGCAGTCCTCCCATTCCTTTACCGCAGAAAGGAAGTTCATCAGAGTCCTACCCGACCGTCTATTCGGTCCCACCACCAAGAAACCTAGTTGTTTCCTGCGATTGGAATCTTCTAGGCAGACCCCGTTTGCCAGCTAGTGTACCATTCCAAATTATTGTACAAGCTTACAGAATGGTCATGGTTGGTACCATCATTGATGAAGGGGCTTCTGTGAGTATCCTTTCCTCAACTGCTTGGAAAGTTCTTGGTTCACCATCGCTTTTTACTAAAATGAGAAATCTAACAGGGTTCGAAAAGGGAACCAGTCGACCTTTAAGGATCCTTCCAAATGTGCCCATTACTTTGAGAAGGAAAACTGTTTACATGAACGTTATGGTAGTTCAAGGAAATTTAGATTTCAATCTACTCCTTGGACGTGACTATATTTATTGTATGGGAGCCATCGTCTCCTCACTCTTTAGAGTAATGTTTTTTCTGCACGAAGGCAGAATGGTCAAGCTTGTAGACCAAATGTCATTCCCTAGTTCACACATGGCAAATAGTCAAATGCCATCCCTGAATGGTATTTTCACGCAAGAAATGTCTCATCGGTCTCCAGTCCATCCACCTTATTAGCGCGAGTGATTTAGGAGGATGTGACTGAAACCCAGGGGGCATGCACCCTGGTCTACTTCAACATAAAAACTCTAGGTATAGGGTAGGTTTCGGCGAAGGATATATGACTAGTCCGATACCCGTCCGTACAGGAAAGGGGATTAGACCAGATAAGATACCTCTGTTAGAAGGTAGGCCTTTCCCGATAAAACAAACGTTTTGTCTAAAAATTGAAGGGTAAGCTGGAAAATCTACTTCGCTATACCTAGGGGCATGCAAACCTTTCCGCATGCAAGTGAAGAGTGGCTATTTACTTTTTAAATTTGTAGGACCTCTAACCCTTTAAACCCGTAAGGCTAGTTGTTTCCTAACTTGTATAAAGAAAGGATCCGTGGAAAAGCTTTAGAGATGTAAGCCACTTCAAAATAGAATCTCAAATGAGACATTTCTTATCATATGACTGGCGAGCAATGTTGTCGCAAGAGTTCAAGCTCGTTAAAAAATAAAATCTCCACTAGCAGTTTTAACGCATAGTTCAAGCTTGTTAAAAAATAAACATAAGTCATGAGCAAGTGTTTCTCCCCGCGTTTAAGCTCATTAAAAAATGAATGGGTAAATAACCATTGTCAATGCCTTATCGCCATCTTTTTAGCCTTGGGTGTGTTCTCGCCATCACCTCCACTCTATTTTTAGCCGATCATTCACCCCCATATGATTATTTACCCCTTTGAGGAACATCTGTGAAGAGTGAATCTGCTAGCCATCCTTGTAACAGTGCTGTGATTGGAAAATTCCAAATCTTACCTGGAATCAGTTGCTACCCGGAACTATCACTCGTTCCTCCAAAACGAGTCTTCTTTAAGCTCTTTTCACCTGACTTGTAAACTGTGAAAATATTCCCGAGTGATTGGCCTCTCCGGCTCGTTAAAAGGCATCGGAAGTGATATCCCTCCTCTATATTTTAATCTTTTTGGACCTGAGAGATTATTACACAAAACGATCGAGCACTTTTCTTGTTCGTCTCGTTAAAAATATCGAAAATTCATCCCTTTTCTATTATTTTACGCTTTTTTGGACTTAAGGGATTATACAATGAAAAGAATCTTCGGAGCCTTCTTTCCATTTCTTTCAGACTCTCCTAAATTGAAAGAGACCGAGTTATCTTTGTCGTTAAACTCGTTAAAGCTAAATAGCGACAAACTCATCCAATAGAGCGAGAACGAGTTTCACTGTCGCTAGACTCGGTAAAATATAGCGACAGGTTCACCTGAAGGGTGGATTATAGAAAAAGCATATGTTATCCTCCTCAAGCTTGAAAAAAACAAAGAGGTACTGGTCAGAAATGATTGGGGAAAATTGGGAAGAAAACAAGAAGAAACTTTATTGGTAGAAAGTTGCTCTTGAACATGACACATTCCTTCCGCATCCATGCCTGGTTGGGTTATTCCGTTCACTAGTCTTCACCATTGGTCCATCACACCATCCATCTCTGGGGTTAATGCTACCAATCCATCATCAGTGTCACCGATATGTTCAAGAGAAGTCATTCAGAAAATTCACCTATGTCTCACCCACTGCAATACATTCATACTTCATTCCTTCATGAATGCCACCCTGAACCCTGTATCGTCAGTTTGTTTTCACCTCCAAAATCATTTGCTTCATTTCGTGTCATTGATGTGGGATTCATTAAGGCCCTCCTGCGACAGGTTGCTTCTTGTCGAAATCAGCTCATTATCCAAGAAGTTGACTTAGGAACACCCCTTTCAGTACTTTGAAGCTTGAATGCCTTAGTGGCAAGTTTCTCACTTTCGGCGATAAGTTTACATCAATGGCCTTCAACAGATAGATTTTATGTGGTGTTTGACGCCAAGTCCGTTTTCACACCATGTAAATTGTACTGTAGTAACTTGAGGGTCATTGTCATTATTGGTGATTCCTCTCGCGCCTGTTAACAACTTACATCATTGGATGGTAATCAGGCGATGTCTTTCCATGTTCGACTCCAAAACATTTTTCACATGGATCGACTTGTACTCCGAGTTAAGATTGAATGAGTTTTGAAGACCCCAGATCTAGTTTCATCCATCTCGGCTACGATATATTGAGGAATATAAAAACATCTAGTGTACATCATTGCCAAACAGATGATCATCCAAATCAAAGGATGATTTGTCCATATCATCAATCTGTCACATAGACGATTGTCTATCCTATGTACATGAAAATGAGTTTATAGTGCCCAGCATGGGAATGCGCACCTTGGCTAGATCATGAAAAAATGTTGTCAAATAATGTATTGTATTGTATCTTATTACAGGTTGCCTCCCAGCTCAGAAAGCTTCAGATCCTCATAGTAAAGCATCTCACTCGACATCAAAAAAGATTAACGAACTCATGCTTCAGGGGGCAACTGTTATAGACATTCTTGGGCACTTCAACCCCAATCAAAAATGTCCATAAAATGAGGGATCTTAAGCCCATAAAAGTGTTTATTCACTACCTAAAGGAACAAGGTCAACTGATTACATCATCTCCCAGAAGTACTCCACTGAAAACTGCTCATAAATTGTCAAAATTGGACCATACTGAAGGCTCAATGCAGAGGGTGTGTTGCATATCACCTTCCCAATGTACAGGGTGTGATGCATACTAGTTTGTTCCTCTGTAGGGTGCCATGGTCGAGAATGGACAAATGGCAGGGAAACAAATGCAAGGTGGAAGGTCATGGAATCTTCCAGAAGCTTCCCCTCTTACACTTGCCACTCCATTTTCGACCAGGGATGAGTAAGAGATCATAATTATCCAAGTGGAAGTAGGAACTATCAGAGAGAGGACACTAATGAAGATCCCAAAAGATGAATCACCTCTCTGTAATCATCTATATATGCATCCCTCACCACAGAGATTCGGAGGCTAGAATTTTGTAATTTATAGAGAAGTGTTGTTGGTATTCTGGTGTACATTCACAATGTTGGTTGATTTTTCTTTGCTTGAGGTGAAGAATGGCTTCATAGCTAGACGATGATGCTGGGTCAGAGCACATGGTTGTAATCTTCTTGCTATTTTTTATTTGAATAAAGCTATTCTTGTTTCCTTCCATATTCTTGTGTACTTGTTTATACAGGCTTGTATATGGTTAATGGATAACTGATCTTGCATTATTTATGAACTTAGATCCTTGTTTCTTGCATAGTAGTATGTTGCTATGATTCTATAGGTCCTTTGCAAGCTGAGCAGACAAAGAGCAAGCATCAAAACTCTATCAAGAAGGAGAGGAAATCGAGCGCAAGACTCAGGTTGGCCCTCTTGGTTCTCCTCTCATCTATTTTCATAAAAGGAATCAATATTAGACTTTGATTGTTTGTTTCTAAGATAGGCACCCATCTTAGTGGGAATAGCAGCATCTGTGTGGACACTATTCTTGTATAACACTACTGGAGGTCTTTGCATGAGTAGATGTCTCTACTTGGTCTCCTCTCAGCTTCCCCTGTTGTGGTTGCTCCATAACGTCCTGAAGTTGCTGCACCAATCGTGGCTCCTGCAGAATTGTCTGAGACTTCTTTTGGCGCTGCATGTTGAGAGGTAATATACTCTCCCTCTCAACCACCAAGTCTCCATTAGTTTCTTTGTTGCTCATGGCTTTGAATGCATTTTGAAACTGAAGAGCATATAGGTCCTTGACCCGTGAACCGATCTTCTTAACCTTTCTATTGATGATGTGTCTAAGGAAAACCTTTTCGTTACTGAAGACTACATCATAGCCTCTGTCTTCGAGAATCACTATCAACACTAAGTTTCTCTTAAGTCTTGGTACATACTTGACATTGGTGAAGGTAAGGAGAGCTCCATGCTCCCTCTGAAAAATAACCATTCATACACCTAAGACATATCTTTTCATCATTACCCATTGCTATGAGTATTTTGAGATCTTTCTCCTCCAAAGTACTGAACAAACTCTTGTCATCGGTCATGTCGAAAGAAGCTCCACTCTCAAGAAACCAACCACTTACCACCATGGATGAAACCATGGATACAAAGAGTGTGAAATCCAACTCGAATTGTGAAGCAAGTGCCTCATCTTCAGATCCTTCCCCAGATCCCTTCTTAGATTTCATCAATGGACAATTTGTAACAAAATGGCCCACCTCATGACAATGAAAGCATCACACTTTCAATTTGTCAAACTTCTTCCGACCATGGGAAGAATTGGACTAGAAAAGAGAAACATTCTCCTTCCCCTTCTTCAACTTACATGTTAAGGCACAATTTTCTTCATTGTCCATGGATGAAGAACCATCTCTGGTGCTTCTTCTTATCTCCTCCTGAACCAAAACTAACCAAACTCGTTGCCAATCTGGCAGCTTCTCTCTTCCATTAACTGAGTCTTGGTAGATATGCTAACTCTTAGGAAGATTGAGGAGTGCAAGACTCACCATGTCATCATCATCTGTCATGATCCCTACACTTCCAAGCTCATCCCTACATGAGGTGAGCTTGTTCAGATAAATAGAGATCTTGTCATCCTTTCCACACTTGACCTTTCAATGTTTCTCCTTCAGTTCCATCTCCCTCTAGTCACTACTATTCTGATAAAGATCTTTCAATGTTTTCCACATCAAATACATAGTCTCCTTCCCATGGAGGCTCGAGACAATGTGATCACGAACTTGCTCCAAGAGGATTCTCCTAGATCTAGCCACACACTTCTTCCATTACGACAGTTAAGTAGCATCATTTGGCTTCTAGACTTCCCGATCAATGAAACCCTTTAGACCATTATCTCCTAATACTGCCTCCATGCAATCCTTCTAGGCTATATAATTCAAATTGCCATCAAGGGAATATTCAAGTCTCAAACCATAGAATGCCATCAGTCAAATAGATGTGATAAGAACTCAATTGAATATTTAGAGACCACAAACTTCAACTTCTCCCTTCTTGTATATTGTTCTTCCTTGATCACTTGTGCTATCATACCATGTAGAATTTTCTCTACAAATCAGCTAGCTAACTGATATCATGTAGAAATTTCACCTATAGATCCAACTGATATATGCAATGTACTAAAGAATAATACTAGATCTACATCTCCCATAAACTTAGAGGAAGCTTAATTGAACATCAGCAACATCAAGCATGAACATATATAACTGAGAATGAGAAGTAATCAACCATAACAAAAAAGATATAACCTGGGGAAAGCACCAGCCTAAAACCCCATCTTTGTATTATCAATCAAGTGGAAATCCTCAACAACATACAAAAGGAATCAACCCAGAAACTATCCTGCTCTCTCTGTACTCTAATTATGTAGCTCATGGACTGCCTACGCTTGTATATATAGGCTGCACAAGTCCTCCAAGCTCTTATTTCCTTGCATAGTTTTGATTAGGGTGCAATGTCATAACATGTGTGAATTGGCCACATCATACTTGTTGTAACCTCAGGGCCAACTACGCAATCCATAAGGAATACTATTCCTTCTACATGCAAGGAATACTCACAAGAAATATCCTAGAAACTGATAGTACACTATCCCTTCATCCGATCTCAACTAGGTATTTGTCTGAACTACCATGCATCAGTTATCCATGAGTGAATACTCAGTCATCTGAAAATACCATTTGTCACATGCATGCAAGCATCAACAAATTGAACCTCATTAGTTTAACAACTTGTTAAACTAACCAAACTAGACTTGACTAAGTTAAACTAAGTCAATTGATCCTCTCAATATAGAACTCACCCTTAATTCCTCAATGAGTGGATCAAATCAAGGACACATTCCCCAATCAGTGGTGAAATTATTGCATGTTCTCACAAAGGCTTCAAGTTTGATTTTCTTTAACTAATTAACTGAAACTAAATTAATTAATTAATATTCAAACTTTTGGTAAGACCAAATTCGAATTTTACTTCCTATTTCTAGTCTACGGACTGACTAAAATAGGAATCCACATTGCACTACTAGAAATAGAACGTCTATTTTTAGCACTTACATTTTTCATTTCTTGTTGCCCAATCTAGCACTGATGCCCAAATTGCGATTTTTAGCGATGCTATTGTTAGCACTTCTATTTTTAGTAATTCCTTGTTGCCAATTTTCAACATTGGAGCGTCGTTAACATTGTTGGAGTCAAGGCAATGAACACTTCGATCTGATGTCAAGTTCATCGTCTCTCGACCATTTTGAATTTTGAGCCTTTTTCAATGCCACTGGTTTCTCGAGATCCACCTGGATCAATCCTCCCCACTGAGGAGCTTTTGGTCCTCGAAAAGCATGAACAATAATCTCCAACTTCTTTGTACCTTTTTTGCATCACAAGTGTCATGAAAGGTCTCGCTTCCATCTCCTTCACCTTTGTTCTTCAGAGCCTTGAGCGATGAGCCAACACCTGCAACCTCTCCAATCTATAATACATTGATTTTGAAAATTACATGCTTGACATTCATGACCAATCAATGACCCAAGCATCACATACATTTCATGAGTTTACAATGCATACTCAGTGGTCAAGCTTACATCAATATGGACGCAATATCCCAGCTACAAAAACAAGGCCAACATATCACTGTTGCTTCAACATGTGATGGAAAACACTTCATCACTGTAACACATGATTTACAAGAATAAGGCCAAACACTATCGTTTCTTTGACACAACATCAATTTCACAGTTTAAAATGCATCACAAAATATGATCAGACATCATTGTTGTTGAACAAGTGATGGAAAACACATCATCACTTTTACATTTTAAAATGAAAAAAATCATTTACAAAAGCATGACCATGACAAGATAACATATCGAGAAACCATTTTTCACTTATCTAGGTGAATGGGTCATCTACCTATGGTGGTTTTGCTTGTCGGACCATTTTTTCACCTGCTTCAAGCATCAACACTTTGCCTTTAAGGTGCTGCTCTAGATGGAGCCTCCAAGAAGTGGATCTTTGATGGCCACTTCTATCACAATGACTGCAATAGGTTTTCTTCCTTTAGATCTACTTAACATGTTTCTTTACCTACTATTGAGAGGGTCTCTCATGCCTCATCCTTTTGTGTGTTTCCATTTTTTTCGAACACATAGGAAATGTATGGTTATGTAATCCTCAAAAGGTACATATTTTTCGAGTTCATGTTTTATGTCCATAATTAACAACATGATTATAATCAAAATGAACATTCAAATGTCGAGAGTTGTTACACCTTTCCTTACTGCCTTTGGTGTAAGTATGGCGATGAGAGATTGTCTTTAGATCTACTTAACATGTTTCTTTACCTACTATTGAGAGGGTCTCTCATGCCTCATCCTTTTGTGTGTTTCCATTCTTTTCGAACACATAGGAAATGTATGGTTATGTAATCCTCAAAAGGTACATATTTTTCGAGTTCATGTTTTATGTCCATAATTAACAACATGATTATAATCAAAATGAACATTCAAATGTCGAGAGTTGTTACACCTTTCCTTACTGCCTTTGGTGTAAGTATGGTGATGAGAGATTGTCTTAGCTTTTTCCTTGCAATGGAAACTGCCATGCAATGATGGGGATGTGTTCCCATCATTTTCCTTCCTCAACGATTTCGATGATACCTCGGAAGAGTCTGACACCTTTGAGCATTGTCCTTTAATGTTTCTCAAGCCTGCAAATTGAGGTCTCTGCATAACCTCCAATGCTTGAGTTATGCCTTGGTTATTATGACCAAGCTATTTTTCCCCTCATGTCTCGTCCTGGTAAGGAGCCTCATGTTTGTCCTTGTAATTGGGATCTCCAAATCTCCAATGGAACGCATACTATGTGAAGACAAAACTGAAAGGAAATCAACATATTTTACCTCCCTTGTCAATTTTGAAAGAACTATAGAGGGCCTCTCATCATCTGTTGTTGGTGGTTCGCTAGCTGTCTCAGCACATTCGTGAACTTCCTTTTCTGACATACCCAAGTCCTATCTGATGTGGTAATTCCTCCACTTTGATGGAGTTGACAATGCCTTAGCCATTAACACCCAATCCTTTCCCTTCATACCCTATTCTCTTCAATAGTTTGAAGCCAATTCCTATGGTATGATTTTCAAAAATATCGAAAACCTCATCAAGTCGCATACATGAATTCAGAGAACTACTTTTTACCTCACATGGGTCACGTTGCGGCTTTGCCAAGGCCTTGTCCTTTTCTTGCAACTGTCATAACAGAATATGTTTCTCCTCTTTCTCTTAATGTAGACGCATCTTCAATTCAGTGCTCTCCGTTTGAAGGTTTTGGTTGTTGTGCTTCAGTTCTTCCTGGGCCTCTTCCATGGCTCGTAGTTGAAGCTGTAATCTCTCCTTTTCCTCTATCTCTTTTTGTAGAGTTTCATACGTTATTTCCAAAATTTGGGAAATTCTGAGCATGGTCTCAAACATTTATTTTTAATCCTCTATTGCTACGTGTTCCGTTGTTTTAATTTTCAATTGACATCCATGCAAAGACTGCTTTGGTAGCACTTGATATAGGTCCAGGTGTGACAAAGGACCCTTCCAAGACTTTTTTACTTTCGTGATTTGTTAAATTGGATTTCTAAAAGAACATAAATGAATACATCTACATGTTGTAAAGAAGAGGAACATGACAATCATCATGTGGTGATAAGGTTTTAGGTGGCCGAGTTGGTGGCCTACCAACCTTTTTTTAATATTTTTATTTTACTATCAAAAAAATATGCCCTTTTTGAAAATTTGGATTTTTGACTAAAGGAATCGTTTTAACCAGGTGACAATTTCGCCTAGAATTTGGCCAGAGTTGGTTGGATTCCATCCGTCAGAAAAGTTCAAATTGTGTCTTCATTAATCTTACTGAGTTAGTGAAACATCAACCCAATTTTGACTACCTCTATCTTCCTCATCCAGACGTGAATTAGAGTGTCATTCACATCGTTGGAATCAAGGTGATGATCACTTTGATCTAATGTCAAGTTCATCCTCTTTTTTTCCATTTTGAATTTTGAGCCTTTTTCCATGCCACTGGTGTCTCGAGATCCACCTCGATCAGTGATGAACCAAAAAGACAAGAAAAATTCCCACCCCAAGAGCCATGGAGCTGAAGTGAATGAGTCTCATGTACAAGATTGAATCATTGCTATTAATATGTATAGTACCTTTTTTCCATATTTCCCCAACCATTTTTGGTGAATACCTATTTATTTTTTAATAAGCTTGATGAGGATAACATATTCTTCATTTGTACATTCATCCTTTAGATAAATCTATTTGAGTATTTTTAATAAACCTTGAGAAGGAGTGGTTCGGTTATATCATGTTCTACGAGTCCATCTTTGTTTGATGTTCTTAAGAGTCATGTTCAGGTCTAACTCAGCTCTGTTTTCCTGTTTAGAGAGTTTCGAAAAGGGGTGAAAAATAAAAATCCAAAGGCTCATTTATATAAATTTTTCTCTTGAGTTCGAAAAAGGCAGAAAATGATACTTAGGAGAACCTCTTAGCCATGTTTGACTAAGGTATTCCTTTTTTGTAAATAGTATATATCAGTTTGGAAAAGGGTTAACCTTATACTGATTAGATGTATCATTTCCTTTAACGAGTTTGAGAATATAAGTGTTGAACAATATTTTCATGTTTAGGGATTCTGAAAAGAGCTTAAAGATGACACCTTCTAGAGGAATGAGTGGTATAAATGGTATAAAATGGTTCTAGTCATGATAGAATTGCTCAAAATAGGTTGAGGTAAGTGTCTAGCTAATCAGACCACTCATCGTAGTTGTTCCCCCGTTAGGAGTGTAATAAGAAGACAAAGTGTATGGTCAGCCAAGCAAATGGTGGCGATGAAATGAGAAAACTAAGCCTCATATGGCGGAATTAGGCAAATAAAATGGAAATCATGAGGGATAGGATGAATATAGTTTCAATTTTACACAAGCTTGAAATGTGTGGAAACTAAGCTTGAAAATATTTCAAGTTGGTTTCATTTTTTTCACAAGCTTAAAACATGATAAAAGCTATGATTGAAATAAGTTTGCATGCCCCCTACATAGTGACTCAATTCTAGGCACATGCACCCCAAGATTAATTTCATTCCCCTAAGTAGACTACTAGTTCCTGGGTGGATGGAATGAAGCTTCAATTAAGAAATCAAGTGAAAGACTCGATAAGAAATTTACAAGATCTAGTCAAATACTCAAATTGGAAGGGAATATTTTTCATCTTTTAATGATATTCAAACAAGAAAATAACTATACTCATGAAACGTATGAAAGTGCTAAAAATAGAAGTTCTATTTTTAGAAGTGCAGTGTGGATTCGTATTTTACTCAATCCCTGGACTAGAAATAGGAAGTAAAATTCAAATCTGGTCCTACTAGTAGTTTGAATATCAATTAATTAATTTAGTTTGAGTTAATTAGTTAAGGAAAATCAAACTAGAATTCTTTGTGAGAACATGCAGTAATTTCTCCACTGATTGGGGAATGTGTCGTTGATTTTCTCCACTGATTGAGGAATTAAGGATGAGTTCTATATTGAAAGGATCAATTGACTTAGTTTAAATTATTCAAGTCTAGTTAGATTAATTTAACAAGTGTTTAAATTAATAAGATTCAGTTTGTTGATTCTTGCATGCATGTGACAACTGGTATTTTCAGATAACTGAGTATTCACTGATGGATAACTGATGCATGGAAATTTAGATAGAGACCCAGTTGAGATCAGATGGATGGAAAATGTACTATTAGTTGCTACGATATTCCTTGTGAATATTCCTTAGATGCAGAAGGAATATTATTCCTTACGGATTGCGTAGTTGGATGTGAAGTTACAACAGGTATGGTGTGGCCAATTCACACATCTTATGACATTGAGCCCTAATCAAAATTGTGCAAGCAAATAGGAGCTTGCAAGAATTTTGCAGCCCATATATACAAGCCTAGGTAGTTCATGAGATGCATCATCAGAGAATGGAGCTCATACAGAGATGGGTTTTAGGCTGGTGCTTTCCCCATGTTATATCTTCTATGTTATGGTTGATTACTTCTCATTCTCAATTGTATTTGTTCATGCTTGATGTTGCTCATGTTCAATGAAGCTTCCGCTAAGTTTATGGTAGATGTAGATCTATTATTATGCTTTAGTACATTGCATATATCAGTTGGATCTCCAGGTGAAATTTCTACATTATATCAGTTGAGCTAGCTACTTTGTAGAGAAAATTCTACATCCAATATGAGTATGAATGAGGAAGATATAGGCAGTGAGAGTTGGGTTGAATTCTTGCTGCCTGGGTAAGACTAATCAAGACAAAATTTGGAAATTTTTGGCAAATGAAATCTGGCTACTATGGCTAAATTTTTAGTGAAATTTTCACTTGATTGAAATGAATCCTTTGGTCACAAATCTAAATTTTCAAGAACGACATATTGTTTTGATAATAAAAAAAATTATAAAAAAAATGGGTGGCATGCCACCAGCCCCGCCACCCCAAATCTTATCACCACAATGAATTTTTGGAGGGTTGGGCCATGGCCCCTGGCCCCTCCCCCCATCCCATGGAATGACCATAACGAAGCGCTAATGTTGGGTGAGGCGGCCCTTGGGGCACGGACCCAACCCATTTAATACAAACCACATGCATTAAAGTCGGGTCGACCTTTGCGGGCATGGACCCAACCTCAACATTAATAAAGACAAGAACCAATAGAAAGTGGAGCAAGTGGTCACCCAAGGTAGGCCTAGCCTGATCCATTTTTTTAAAAATAACATTGTTGTGTAAAAAAACGAGGGGGCAAAGTTTGACTGCCCGACCTCCTCCATAATAACCGTATCCTCAAACCAACTGTGCCACAATGGATTTCTTGTGAAGTCCACGACAATTTTATTATATAAAACCCAACATTTTCCCAGTGCACCCATGCATGGAGGAACGAGGAGTGGGCAGGGAAATCAGGACAATTTTTTTAATTAATATATTGTAGGTGGAACCATGATTGAGCAAAATTTCCAAGAGGGTGAAATTTTTGTAGTGTCCAATTTGGACAAATGTTACGTCAATTTTACACCTCTCAATGACATGAACCCAATGTCGTAGTCAGTTTCCTAATATAAGAATCCGATTTGTAGAGACCCCAAAGGAAGGAATCTTTGAGGAATCTAGGTGGAATCTAAAAGATTCTTTGAGCCCCAAATTTTCATTTTCTCAGAATTCAGAAATTTTGGTAGCCGATTTTTCACTTTTTGACACCACAAAGCTGATGGTGCATTCAGGCTTTCTATTTTCTCATTCTAGTTTTTGACCACTTTTCTAAGTGGAGTGCAGGTGTCAACATTCATGTGCGAGCAGTCGTTCCTATTAGAAAATTATATATTATGGAGCAATGGAACACATAAAATATTGCAGAAATACAAACACAGAAAACGCATAAAACAAGAGAGACACATATATATGTGGTTCACCTAGTTTACGCTATGTCCACCCCGAACAACCTATCCTTCCTTTTTATTATCTAGCAAAATGAAGAGACACAACCTACAACAGATCCATTTTAATATCCTCTGTTTTCTCTCACAATCTCAACTCTCTATTTCTCGCTTAGAGAATACACATCTATTACACAGAATTAATAGAATGCCCCCATACAAAGAGAGGGGTTTCCTTCTAGGGCAAAAAATCCTAAACTAAACATAAGTTCTACTGTCAGATCATCCACCTAATGAACAGCCCAAATTGAATAGAAATTACTATACTCTTTCAAGGTAATTTTACATCTATTTTTAGCTTCGGAGGCGCTGCCCCTGAACCCCCGCGGGGGGGACAAGTCCCCCTTGCATGGAGAGGTGTACAAACTTCCTGGGGTATACATCCAGCTAAAACAAATACCTCTAAACAATCATGCTCCACACTCAATAATTCCATGTGATTGATGCTGTGACATCGATGGTACGAACAACTTCAGTAGCTTGACATCTTTTTCTTCAGATCGCCCCTGGATGTGAGGTATATGTAGTGTGTTCATGTACTTCTTTTGTTATGTATCATGCTGCACAAATCCCTATTTGATGTTTTATGTGGGATCTTGTTTTCTCACTTGTTTCTTGATTCCTTCTTGATATGATGCGGAATCATCTGTGTGATGTACTCATTGTCATGATTCGTCATGTTGTGTTTTGAGATCCCTTTGTTGTATATTGATGGAATACTCATGTTTTCTTCATGCATGTTTGCATTGAGATCTCTTTGATGCCATGTTGGTGGGATGATCATCATGCATGATAGGAGTCCTTTTTTCGACTGAGAATTCCTATAATGGAACATCTCTTGGAGCCACTTTTGCTTGAGGGCATTTTCCTTTTATGATACCAACATCATCTCTTATGTACATCATCACTCTTGATAGCATGTAATGCAGTGACCTACACCATCTTGACATTGGGGCCTAGATGTAGTCACTCCTGGACGAACTTCGTTATCAACAACTTATGTTTTCATGTGTTGATGATTGTCATGTTCCTCTCCTTTACAACATGCAGATGTATTCATTTATGTTCTTTAAAAATTCAATTTAATACAATGTGAAAGTAAAAGGCCTTGGAAGGGTCCTTTGTCACACCCAGACCTGGATCAATCACACCATATCAAATCCTTCGGTTTTGGTTTTAGGTGGATGCTTCCAACTACATTCAGTGCCCCTGATATGTTCAAGAAAAATTCTTTAGTGGATATGTACTATGATACTCCTAAGAATTCATTCATTTTTTCCATTCTTGAACCAATTCCACATCAACATCATTATGGCTCAACTCTTGATGCCCATTTCTTGTCGTTGACGGGGGATACATCAAGGCCCTCCTTCAATGGGTCACTTCCTATCAACATCAGCTCATGATCGAAGAACTTGACATAGAATCTCCTTTGTATACCTTGGGGCTTTTATATGTCAATGGAAGGTTTCCTCACTCTCGATGACAGGTTTTCATCATTGGCCTCTAACTAAAAAAAAAAATTGTGGTGTTCAACTTCAACTCATTCATTCACACCATATGGGTTGTACTATTATACCTTGAGATCCATTAACATCATTGGTGGTTTCTCGCGTGCCTATTGGATGGTAATCAGATGGTGCCAGTCATGTTCAACTCCATCTTCTCTTTTCAAATGGTTATACTTTTAAATTGGACAATTAGGTGAAGGAGATAGAAAACCCCAAATCTAATTCCATCCATCTGGGATACACTTTCAAGATTAGTACAAAGTCACAATAACCCGATGGCTATGATCATACAAGACAATCATCCAAGTGTGGTTCATCTCTTTATGATCAATGGATGCACCTTCTTGATCATTGTACATGTAATGTTAGCTTATGTACTAATCATGGGTATGCCTTCCTCAAAGAAAATATCATGATCAAAATATATTGTAACAGATGATGGTCTTGACCGATTGTTCTTGATTTGAACTTGTCACAAAGTAAAGAACTTCATTCATTAGTTACTATTTTTGAAATTTCACTTTTGGAGGAAATATGTTATAGGCCATTTTCTCACATCTGGTCAAAAGGCCTACAAACTGGACCAATCCACATCCATGAACATGTTGGTGTCATCCCTACAGAAAGCCCTATGCATGACCTTTCCAAAAATTCTAAATTCCTGGAATTCATTGCTAAAAAATAATATTTTAATCCACAACACACCCTACCCCTCTAGAGTCCTATGTTCAATACTGGTTTCTTCCTTCTATAGTAGTGCTGGTTAGTAGCAGTTTGCTGCTTGCCAAGAGTGTGTTGATTCTAGAAATTCAGGAAATATAACAAGATTTCTGAAGCTTCCTCTTCCAGAAGTGTCCAGGGGTTCTTTTAACCATTTAAATTGGAAATGAAGCTCTAGTCATACGTGATCATACCATGAATGCTTCACCTATTACCCATTGAGCTCATCCTCCCATCATAATTGGATCACAAGCTCATTCTTGTAAATCCTAAAATACCATCCCTCTCTTATAAATTTACTACCACCTACAACATTAAGGTTGGATTTTGGAGAATTACCATCCCCTCATGCTACTCCCTTAAATCTAAGAGAGCTATCAACTTCATGCATTATGGTGGAAATCAGGTGTGCTTTGTGACAAGGAAGGACAAGTCAACTTGGAGATATCTCTACAAGATCAATTACTCTTCTTGGTTGTGTTACATTAACATTTATGTATCTCAATACCTTTACGATTCATTAAATAGAGTAATCGAATTACGTTACACACATGTTGTGGATTATTGGCTTGTTTTAGTTGTATGTGCAGGTTATAATTATAGCAATCAAAGCTACGATTGGAGCCTACAACAAAGGAGGAAGGTAAAGGTTGGGATATATTCCAAGTAGAATTATTTTCCATTCTTCAATTTCTCTAAGGAAAACACTATATTCTTTGCCTTTTGTTGTTATAGACCAATCCACTAGGTCTAGGGAAATTATCTTTGAAAATGTTGCACTAGGAAATATTATGGGAAAAGGAATTGTTATCATAGTGAATGGAAGAGGTGAAGCCAAGAATTATTTTCTTTTTGATGGCATAAAGCATAACTTAGTCTTTCCTAGATGTGTGATGAAAGTTATGATGTATTGATTAGATCTAAAAATTGTCAAATCAAGTCTATAGGTAGAGCTGGGTCATTTAAATTTTGACTAAATTGTGAAAATGACAAAAAGGAACATTGTGAAGGATCTGTCGAAGATATCTAAACCTGAAAACATAATTTTCAAATCATTCCAAATTGGTAAGCAAGTTCTACTGACATTTAAATCAACCGAAAATATAGAAAATAGGTTTTTTTGGTTGGTACATATGCATATTTATCGACCTTCAATAATTTAGAAACCTACAATTAAGCTATACTTAATGATAATAATTAGTGACTACACTAGGTTCAGCTAGGATGAACTAGGTTGAATTCCTAAGATAAATATAGGAGGCATTTAAAAGATTCAAGAATTTTAAAACTATGGCTGAGAATGAGGCAGATTGTAAAATCAAATGTATAATATCTTATAGTGGTGGAGATTTCAGCTCCAAGGAATTTGATGATTATTGAAAAGAACATGGTATCAAAATATAGTTCACTATAAATAATATTCCAGAACATAATGGTGTAGTAGAGAGATCAAACATGTATTTCCAAGAACTAGCTAGATTTATGATGGGTAAAAGAAGCATACCACAGAGATGTTGGGCTGAAGTGACACATACAACAGTTGTAGTTTTGAATGAAGTGAACTATAGAACAAACAATGATAGAACCCCATATCAGATATGGTATGGAAAAAGAACTATAGTTAAGCATTTCAATGTGTTCGGGAGTAAGTGCTACATCAAGAAAAATGATGAGAAACATTGAAAGCTCGATGCAAGAATTGATTAAGGTAATTTTCTTTTGTACTCTCACAACACTAAAGGCCACAAATGCTACAAAAATAACACAATAAGAATAATGGGTTATATTGATGTCAAATTTATTGAGAACACTTAGTTTGAAGATAAGAATCCAACAAACATTATATCAAATTACCAAGCTAGCCATAATGAGGATGATGAAGAACTAGTTGAAGATGAAGTCATTTAAGAACAAAACAATCCATAATCCCCTTACTCAAGTGCATGTAGCCTTGTTATCCATGATATAGCTAAACAATTTTTCTCAAGCTAGACAAGATTACCAATGGATAAAGTCCATGAACAAAGAGCTTTACTAGATCTAGAAAAATTAGACTTGTGAGCTAGTTGCAAGGCTAGAGAATAAGAGCATTATTGGCACAAAGTGCATCTTAAGGAACAAGTGAATGAAAACGGAGAAGTGATAAGAAAAAAATAAAGGTTAGTTTACAAAGGATATGCACAATATGAGGGTTTTCCTCTATTGGAAGATTATAGGAAACTATAATGTTCTTGGATTTTACCAGTCACGACAAATTCAAAATATACCATATGGATGTCAAATATTTTTTTTTAAATGGTGAGATATGGGGGGGCGGGGGGGGGGGGGGGGGGGGTTGTATGGATTGAGAAACATGACAGATTTAAATTATCAAATAATGTTGAATTTTGTAGTTGGAAAAGCCCTTATATTGTCTTAAGAAATTCCCCAACGCTTCGTACTCCAAGCTAGACAAATATTGGCTTATGTGTGGGTTTAAAAGTGGTGCAACTCACAACAACTTATATATGAAAACTAATAATGAAAAAGTATTGGTAGTTGTTGTTGATGTTGATGATATAATATTTGGAAGTGGTGTAGATCATATAAATCACTAGTTTGAAGCTAATACGAACGCCAATTTTGACATGTCAATGCTGAGAGAAATTTCTCATTTCCATGGCTTGCAGACCACACAATCAACAAAATGAATTTATATCTCACAAGGAAAGTACCTCAAGGAAGTTTTTAAGGAGTTTAGGATGGAGGAATGTTCACCTGTAAGCACTACAATGGTCATAAGATGAAACCTCTTGAAGGATGGTAAGTCAGCTGAGTTGGATAAGACTTTATACAAATCTCCCATTGGTAGTATTTTATATTTGACAACCTTAAGACCATATATCTTATAAGAATTTTCTGTTTTTGGAAGATTTCAAGTAGCCCATAGAAAAATTCATCTTCTAGTAGCAAAGAGGATTCTTAGATACTTGAGAACCACTATGGACTATGGTTAATGGTATCCAAGAGGTAAATATTGTTTAGTTTTACTAATGTAGATTGGGTAGGTGATGTAAATGACAAAAGGAGCATAAGTCGAAATGCTTTTTTTCTTAGTTAATTTTTTGTGTCATGGTTGAGCAAGAAGTAGACCTCAATTTATCTTTCTATTGCTAAGGAAAAATATATAACAAAAAATTCTTATTGTACTCACACTTTATGGATGAATCAAACTTTACAAGACATGGATGTGGAATACACAAACCCCATTCCAATCATCTATGGAACAAAAGTGCATTAAACATCTCTAAAGTTGTTGTTTTACATTCCAAGACAAAAAATACTCCAATCAAATACCATTTCCTCCGAGACCAAGTTTCAAATCAGATTAAGAAATTGGTATGTGTATCTACAAAAGCATAGGTAGTTGATATCTTCACTAGACCCATACCAAAAGAAAAATGTGAATGCTTAAGGCAGAGATTGGGAGTAGTCAATATTTCCTCCCTAAAGTGAATTTTATCCATGGGATAGAAAGGAAACTACTTAGATCAATCTGGTCAAAAAGCCTATAAACTAGATCAATCCACATCCATGAACATGTTGGCATCATCCCTACAGAATGACCTAAGCATGACCTTTCCAAAAAGTCTAATTTTTTGTTATTAATTGCTAAAAAATAATATTTTAATCCCCAACACACCCTACCCTTCTAGAGTCCTACATTCAACACTGGTTTCTTCCTTCTACACTAGTGTTGGTTAGTAGCACCTTGTTGATTGCTAAGAGTGTGCTTGTTGTCCATGATATAGCTAAACAATTTTTCTCAAGCTAGACAAGACTACCAATGGATAAAGTCCATGAACAAAGAGCTTTACTAGATCTAGAAAAATTAAACTTGTGAGCCAGCTCCAAGGCTAGAGAATAAGAGCCTTATTGGCACAAAGTGCATCTTCAGGAACAAGTTGAATGAAAATGGAGAAGTGGTAGGAAAAAACGAAAGGTTAGTTTGCAAAGGATATGCACAATATGAAGGTTTGGACTTTTATGAGACCTTTTCCTCTATTGAAATATTAGAGGAAACTACAATGTTCTTGGATTTTACCAGTTATGATATATTCAAAATATACCATATGGATGTCAAATAATTTTTTCAAATGGTGAGATATAGGGGGACAGTATGGATTGAGAAACATGACAAATTTAAATTATCAAATAATGTTGAATTTTGAAGTTGGAAAAGGCCTTATATTGTCTTAAGAAACCCCCAAGGGCTTCGTACTCCAAGCTATACAAATATTGGCTTATGTGTGGGTTTAAAAGAAGTGCAACTGACAACAACTTATATGTGAAAACTAATAATGAAAAACTATTGGTAGTTGTTGTTGATGTTGATGATATAATATTTGGAAGTGATGTAGATCATATAAATCACTAGTTTGAAGCTAATATGAAGGCCAATTTTGAGATGTCGATGCTCAGAGAAATTTCTCATTTCCATGGCTTGCAGATCACACAAACAAGAAAATGAATTTATATCTCGCAAGTAAAGTACCACAAGGAAGTTTTGAAGGAGCTTAGGATGGAGGAATGTTCACTTGTAAGCACTACAATGGTCATAAGATGAAACCTCATCAAGGATGGTGAGTCAGCTGAGGTGGATAAGATTTTATACAAATCTCCCATTGGAAGTATTTTATACTTGACAACCTTAACACCATATATCATATAGGAATTTTTTGTTTTCGGAAGCTTTCAAGTAGCCCATAGACAGCTTCATCTTCTAGTAGCAAAGAGGATTCTTAGATACTTGAGAACCACTATGGACTATGGCTAATGGTATCCA
Organism: Pinus taeda; assembly: GCA_000404065.3. Lineage (NCBI taxonomy): Eukaryota > Viridiplantae > Streptophyta > Pinopsida > Pinales > Pinaceae > Pinus > Pinus taeda. Next base: position 95,618 of record APFE030639983.1, read on the forward strand.
AGAGGAAAATATTGTTTGGTTTTACTAATGTAGATTGGGTAGGTGATGTAAATGACAAAAGGAGCATAAGTGGCAATGCTTTCTTTCTTAGTGAATTTTTTGTATCATGGTTGAGAAAGAAGTAGACCTCGATTTATCTTTCTATTGCTAAAGAAAAATATATAACAACAAATTCTTATTGTACTCAGACCTTATGGATGAATCAAACTTTATAAGACATGGATGTGGTATATGCAAACCCCACTCCAATCATCTATGTAACAAAAGTGCATTAAAAATCTCCAAAACCCTTGTTTTACATTCCAAGACAAAAAATATTCCAATCAAATACCATTTCCTCCGAGACCAAGTTTCAAATCAGATTATGAAATTGGAATATGTATCTACAAAAACATAGGTAGTTGATATCTTCACTAGGCCCACACCAAAAGAAAAATGTCAATGATTAAGGTAGAGATTGGGATTAGTCAATATTTCCTCCCTAAAATGAATCTTCTCCATGGGATAGAAAGGAAACTACTTAGATCAATCTAACATTCAACACATCATAAGTGATATTTTGGGTCAATAGGAATGCAAAAATATAAGGGGAGATTAGTTCCAGGGGCTACTTTTCCATTGATATCAAAGGGGGAGAATGATAAAACATTGGAGATATTTTACTAATGGTTTTGAGTTGCAGGTGATTAGTTGCAACTTCCATAAGAAAGTTGAGAATGACCAGATCAGGAGAGTACTTAGTTAATAAGTGTTGTCATGCTATGGTTTATCCTGTGTTGGATATTTCTATAATTTATTATTTATTGACTTTAAGGTTGAGAAAAAAAATTTGGTTTTCCCATCATTGTCAAAGGGGGGGAATGTTGAAATTGTGTTCTTTCGTTGATATCAAAGTTGATCAAGAAGCATTTTCATTGATGATAAAGGTGGATTAGTAGTGTAATACTTGGAACAATTTTAAGTATGGAAAACATGGTTAGTTGCTTTTGGAAATTCCTTCGATTGATAATGCTCTGAGGATATTTCAAATAGTTTATGGAACTATGAAAAATACCTCCAAAACCAAAATGTATGTCCAATCAAGGTTTATAGGTGAAAGGTTTGAATTTTATTAGGGTTCCAAGTCTCATGGTTCCAAAGGACCTTGAAACATTTGCTAGCGACTATTTTGGTAACAAGATCCTTTGTAAATTTCCATTTCAAAAACCTTATTAAAATATAAAGAACCATAGCAAAAATCAAGAAGGACCATGCCCCTACACGTCAATAGCCACATCATCACACCTTAGGGTTTAGTTCTACTAGGAACAAGTATATCGCCTTGACTCTTTTCATATCAGTAGATTTTACAAGCATGGGATTCTAGACCTCAAGGTTCCTATCCATGTCAGCTAGTGTGACAATTGAGGTTAACATTTTATGTCTAGGCCATTTTTCACATGGTGTAGTGTGTTAGGGGCACAGTGGTACCAGGACCGAGATGAGAATATGTTCCCATTAACTATGGTGCCGACTTCTACATCATGAACCCTTTTTAAAATGATGCATTGTACAAATGCCTCGAGGTCCGAAGACCAAGATGAAGATTTTTTCTATCAATTTTTTTCTTATTTCACGTCTTAACTCATTAGGAAATGACCTATTATACAAAGCTTTTTATAAAAATCACATCCATATAAATGACACGGCACAAGGACATGGCACAACTCTATTAGTTGATAGAAACATCATGGACCAATTACCCAAATACATTAGATCAATGAGAAGATGCCATGGTGACATCATGAATTTAGCAATCCAGGAGCTCGAGTTGATGTTAGCAGTCTAGGATATTTAGATGATATCAATAGTCTAGGAGACTGAGATGACATCAACACGATGCCATTACAATATGACGTGATATTCTAGGATAGTGACACATGGCATGCGAATTTTCATTTTCAGATGGCTATGTGGGCCAAAAATGTATGACATGTGATAGCCCCAATATAGGACACATGGAATATGGTGAAATAACCATGATTCATATTGCCTTGGTGTTTTTGGAAATGGCACAAAAAGGAAATGCATGACAAATGAAAAACTTTTTTGTTTCATATTATGAAGTCTCACATCTTGCCCCTTCTCTACAGATATTCTTAATGGTTTCTGAAGTGGTATCAATGTAAGTGATCAAGAGACAGGACCAGGAAATGAGAAACTTCTCCATTTGTGGACGTAAAGTTTAATGTCTCCCCCAATTTCTAAAGGGCTTCTTTTTGGTTTTCAATGAGATAGGCTGATGAGCAAGATCAATATTAATGTATTGAGACATGATTTCAACTATCAACTATGATTAGGTTAGTACATTGGAACTAGTGTTTGGACTAAGATTTGTAACAATTTTATGTGTTGTGAAACATGTCTTGGTTGTGGTTTATTAAACACTATAGGCATTAGGGTTGTGTAAAGTGTTGTGGGCATATGAGGAGGGTGTTATGCTTGATATATAGTCTTGATTTAGATGTGAATCATACAATACATAGAAGATATGGCTTATGGAATAAATGGCTAACATCGCTTTAAAATCAGGATTTTTGGCTTACAAGGGTTTGGATATATGGTTAGCATGTGAAAGGATTCACTTGATCTATAGTATTGATATAAAGGTTCTTTTTGCATTGTATCACCAACTGTTACACATTTTTAATTATGCCCCAGTCTAGTCTCCATCCATATTTTGTACTATGTTCCATATTTGGTGGTTTTTTCTAAATTTCGTAGCTAACTAAAGATAAATTTGTAGTTAAAATCTCTGCTAAAACATGTAACATTATATAAATACCAAAATTATAAGATAAACTCAGGTTTTCATCACAAACCATAGACTAGAGATTAAAGACAATTTTTGCACATTAATATGACTTAAAAAAAAAATGGAAAATGGGAAGTGAACAAGATAAAACCATAAGTTAAATGAAAATGAAGATTTGAAGTTGGTTAAAGTTTAATTCGAAATATATAATCTCATATTATTTATATGAAAAATTGTATAAACAGGTAGAGAAATGAATCAGTGATTAGAGAGACATATTGGATTACTGCTGAAGGTGTTTTTTATGGCGATTATGTAACAATGAATTCATTGGTGAATAAAATGAGTAATTGATTGGAATTAGAGTTGTGTGAGAAACAAAGAGAATTATTTTATAGAGAAAAGGCCTTAGTGATTTGTGTTTGAAAATAGTACAAAAAGGGACTGAAGAAGGTTAGGCAATTTGGAGTTTTCATTTTAGAGAGTTGGACCTTCCTTTCAATAAGAATTGATAAATTAGGGAGTAGGAGCTTGCTTTAGGTTGGAGCCTAAGAAACCATCAAGTTGGAGTTGCAACAAATTCAGGATTGAAGAGTTCATGTAGGTTGGAGCCTACAAGATTGATGTAATAGAATTTGTCACTTCAAGGTTACATCATAATACAAAAAATTTGGTGGTTTTCCTAGCTGGGTTTACACATTATATCTTGTTTCATGATTTTTGAGCACAATGTACTCTTGGTTATTATTGTGTTGCTAATTATTCTTTACTTTGTGAAATAAAAATTTAAATTTTCAAGTATCGATTCACCCTGGCCTCTCATTGTTGTCTTGGTTTCTAACCTTTTTATCTTCTCCTCTTTTCAATTTCTTCTTCCCCTCCTTAGAAGTGTCCTCGTCCTCCTTCTTCCTCGACCCGCTTGATTTATCTTTCTTCTAACCTCTGTTTTCCATGTACTATGTACGTACATAAGCCTCATCCACCAATTTAAACATTAACAACATCACATTATTTTGCAAATAGTTTTGTAGAACCCCTAGATACTTAAGGAGTAAATATATGTTTTTTGGGGAGATACCTATCATTATGGTCATATTTCCACACTCTGTGGCATACTCCTATAAAAGTTTTCCCTATTTTATCTTGAAGTGATGCCAATGGATCCACTAGACCTCTACAATAGTGATAGATTAAAATTATTACTTTATGAGGGCTATGAAAGCCTACCACTTAGTCACTGGAGGATATCCCTATAATCTCAAGGTCTCCGTGTGGCTTTCCCATAAGGTTATGTGTAACAAGCATGGTGAAAATTCCATGTAAAATATATATATGGCCACAGTGATGAGACACATATTCCGATATGAATGGTGGGGGAAACATCCTAGTGGGTCTTGATTTGGTTTATTATGTCCAAGGAAATTGAAAAACGAAATGGCTAAGTCTATGGATATGTGCTATTGAGTTCATGATAGATATGCAGTGTTGTGTATGGTGCTATGTACATGTTGTATATGCAGTGCAATGTACATATGGTATTGTGTGCATGTAGTGTCGTGTACATGTTTTACAAGTGGCATTGTCTATAGGCAGTGTTGTATACATGTTGTGCATGTGGCACTGTTTACATGCAGTGTCTTGTACATATCGTGCATGTGGTATTGTGTACTTATCGTATTGTGTACACAGTGTACAGGTGGTATAGTGTACATGTGGTGTTCTGTACATGTTGTGCAGGTGGTGTCATGTGCATGTGATGTTATGCACACATTGTTTAGGTGGTGCATTGTACATGTGGTATTGTGTACATGTTGTACATATGGTATTGGTGTAGGTGTGGTATTATGTGCATGTCGTACATGATGTGTTGTGGGCATGCATTATTATGTATGTGCATTGTATAGTTGTGGTATTGTGACATGTGTATTCCTTGTGTTGTATGGCAGGTGTAGGTACATGTATTGCGTGGCATTGTATATTAGGTATAGATTTCTGAGCTGTGTTGTATATCGGGTGTATCTGTACGCATTTTGTGGTGCCACCCATTGTGTTAGGAATGTATGTGGTGTGATGTACATTGTGTTTGTATACATGTTGGGTTGTGTCGTGCAAAGGACGTAGGAGTATTTATTGTGTTCTGTTGTACACTAGGTGTAGGTGTATGTGTTGTATGTCAAGTGTAGGTGCATGTATTGCATGGTTTTGTATGCAGTCTGTGATTGTATTTGTGTGATGCACACTATGTGTATGTGCAAATTGTTGATGAAAAGACACATGGTATTGTTGGTTGTGGAAACCGATCTAGAGTGTGTACGAAATAAGGACAAAGGTGGAAGCCAAGGATTGATTAAAGGATCATTATCAATATTTTTTTCAGTTTTACTATGCATGTGATTCTCTGATGGAGCTAGGGAAATTCTAGCTTGCACAGGATGGACAACATATTTTACAAGATTTTAACCCCCCAGTGAGGAAATCGCCATTGAATTTCTACAACATCTACAGAATGGAAAATCCTTGGTGAGAGGTAGATAAATCAGCATAACAGATGTTGTGATAGAAAAAGTGTCTGGGCTACCGGCAGAAGACCTGTATGGGTTGATAAGCGACTCAAGCTACACGATGCTATGGAAATTTTTAGTGGTGAAGGACAAGAGCTAATCAAGAAATGAAAAGGAATTTTGTCATCTTGTCTCGAAGCAACATAGGGAGAATTGGTGTGAATTTTCTAGAACTATATTACTTGTGATGGGCGTCGAGACTTGGTAAGGTCGCAACAACTCAAACTTTTAGCAATCTTAAAACAAAACTGGTTTGTTAATTTGCCTGCATTGTTGAATTCATTACTGCATGACAGTGTTGAGAGGCTAAGATGGTCTCAACACCTAGAGACAATAGTTAGCCACCATTGTCTCCAGAAACAATCATCATGGTATGATCTCACAGTGGCCCTTAAAAGAGATGAAAACCTGCCAACACCTAACCCTATTCCAAAAAGAAAAAGGACTACCTAATGAAGAAGCAAACCTCATAAACATAGACAATCTGAAAGGTTGAATCCAAACAAGGGAACGTCTAAAAATCCTTAGGGAAACGCTAGTCAACCAAAATAATCATCTAGCTCGGTAAATATGCAAGACTTACAACCAGAGTAAAAAAGACAAAATAAGCCTAAATTGAAACCTGAGGGAGGAGATAGACCTGACTCAGTGCAAGAAGGAGTAGGGCATTCCAATGATGAAGGAGAAAACAAATGGGAGCCTCCTGCAACACCAAATATGAGTTCTCAAGATGATCTCTTGCAAGACTTCGAGGAAGGATGGCGCAACTCCTAGCCAATATGGATGTCTACATGCAGCCTCAAGAACTACTTAATCCTAACATAGGAGAAGCCCAATCTCTATGGAATTATGGTTGTATAGGAATTTTTCCATCCTCAAAAGATGCAAACAAGGAAAAAGAAGATATGGATGCCATTTAGGGGTCAGAGAACCAATCTGGTGATAAGCTTCCTGTGGAAAATAACAATGATCAATAGCAAGAAGGTCTAGATGTAGAGGTCATAGGCCAAGAAGAGGAAGCAGACACAGAGGTCACCTGGGAGTCCAATAATTAATTTGGAGACACGTTCTTATTGGAACAAACCCAGGGCAAACAGCCAGCCTCTTTAGAGATAGAGGCTATTAACGAGACTATTAGTAGACTAGTTACTCCTCATAAGAAGCATATAGCTATAACAAAAATGAAGAAGCTAAGAAAATAACACCAGAAGCTTCATAAGATCATCAAGAGGCTCCGACAAAAAATAATGGAAAATACAATGGAAAAACTCTGAACAATATCCCTGAGGTAGCCAATGTGGCCGAGCAAATGGAATTATGCGAAGGTAGGACTAAAGAGATTCAAATTGAGCTCATACCTACCTGAACACTAGCCACTCAAGTGGGATTGCATGCAGATTTAGTAGAGGTAGCTGCTGAAATGGAGATTTGGACCTCCCACAATAAAGAAGTGTAGACAGAGGATATCCCTTCTTGTAGGATATGCACATAGATGGACATACAAGCCAAAGACATTCTGACACCCCGTGACCTTATTTTACTAAAACTTAAGGAGGAATTGGTACAAGCCCGAATCACCTTCGAACGATATGAACAAGAAATAGTTTCCCTGCAGAGATATCAAGAGCTACAAAAATAGCTTTTGGAACTAACTATAATGGAGAGCAAGACATTTGATAGGTATAGAAAGGTGGAAGAAAAGATGGATAAGGAAAAATACAAGCTAGACAAAGTCATGAGTTAGACAAACACCATTTTCTCACTATATTCAGATGTCCTAACATGTAGGTCTCCTGCCACCAATTATGCCTTGTTCTTATTAGAAGAGTACTTGTTATTGAAAATCAAAGCCATAAGAGCTTGTAAACCAACTGAATTAGGGAAAATTGAAGATTTTATAAATTGCTACAAGAATCATGGTGTAAAGGTCTGGAGGTTTCTTTATGAGTTCTACCTGCACAATTTCATATTAGGAAATGAGGTGGAAAAGAACCCTATCCTTTTGTTGGAGACGTTAAATTCCAAGCTTTTGTGTCGTTTTTAGTTAACCAACTCAAATGGTTTAAAGATTCTAATGAATTTCAAAGACACGAACATGGATTGGATCTTTGGGTGAGGAGTGAACCTAAAAACCCTTCACAAATGTTTAGCAACCATAAAAAGCTAATGACATAAGGTGGAGTGATTAAAACTTTATGGCCCATACATAAGGAGATTGTGTAGAAAGGAATAACATATTTCCTTTCCATTCAACAAAGATGCCTGACTGCATCTAAGCTTAGTTGGATGACCTCCACTATTAGTGTGAAAGAGAGGCAACCATTTAATTATAGGAATTTTAAAGTTTCTGTGGCCCGGATGATTACCTAAAGCAATCTTATTTTGAGAGAAGGACATTATTGGTTGGGATGCCAGTTTCGGAGTCCCATTATTTGGTATCCTCCTGAAGGGTATTGGGATGACTACGAGTTGCCTAAAGGAAAAGAAGGGCCCATCTTTGCGCTCGTGGCTCAATATCATGGCTTTCAGCCAATTTTTAAAGCTATCTCTCTAGCCTACTCTTTAACTGCATTGCAAAAGAACTATTTACTTTTCATGAGGACATGAAATAGGGTAAGTAGGGGAGTATGTTGAGTTATGCAATGGGTATGTATTTACTCTCAATTACAGTTCTTTTTTCCTCCTTTCTTATCTCTTTCATACATTGATATGCTAACATATTAATGGATTATGATAACAAATGAATTAACTCCTTTTCATTAAGATTTAGCCACCATAACTAACTCTTAATCATTTTTATGCAAAAAAATGATGAAAGGAACAACTGTTGTTTCCTAGATATGGAACAACATAAACTAATAAATGACGAATAAGGCACATCGGTTGTAGTCGGGATAGAGGATGAAATAGGAGGATCATTGCTAAAAAATAAGAATGTCAGAAGATAGCATTCAGTTGTGAATTGCTCAAGATATTCCAATCTTGAGGGTTCACATTTATCTTTTACGCTTTTTGACTATAAAAGTGAAAACTATAGAGGCATGAATCGATCCCTGGTATTTCAAATTGTACTTTCAATTTGCAGACTGGTGCTTTTGAGGGATATGACTGTATTGTAATTAGGATTGAGTTCAATGGTTAATACATAATCTACGTTACTATTCATTCATATTCTCTGAAGTATCTCAACAGTATTCGTTGGCGGCTAAGGGCCTGACCTCTGGTGGATCAAACTGCTACCCTTTGTGTTATATTTTCTGATTTACGCAAGTTTGAGTGGTTTGATGTTTTTCATTCTCTGTGAGTTTATCTTATTTGTTATTTGCCAATTTCGTGTATTTAAGTTAGTTTACCTTCCTTATTTGATTCGCATCTTTGTCATTTGATTCCATTTACGCTTACTATAGATTAAATTGATTACGAATTAATGCATTAAATCTTGTTAAGTGTTGTTAGTATAAAATCAGCTGAAAGAGATTGGTCAATATTACTGAACTCTCGGTTGACAGCATTTCCATTTGAATTGCATAATTGAGATTGAGTGTGATTTATATAGAATCAACTAGAAGAGATTGGTTAATGCTACTATGCTCCCAGTTGATGTTATTGTCAATTTAATTGCTTTTTTGAGATTTGATTATGATTTCAGTGGAGAATTAAGTCTTGATGCTTAGGTGTGGTATTTCCTTTGCAAGTTGAGTTCTATAAATGCATCCATTTACTCTTGTATCAAAGGTTTATACATCATTTTAAAAAATCATAACTCTCTGGATTCATAGCTTGCACATATTGTGTACACTGTTGGAATAAAAGGACTTGCCTGGGTTGATAATTAATGTTAGGAAATTAGGAGTTTTAAGAGACACCTATTAGCAACCAACACCTGGAAGCCTTGCTTGGACAAACACTTTGGAAGCCTTCTAACGGCTTGGGTTGAGATACTAGTCTCATAGCCTTGGTTCGAAAAATGCTTTGGAAGCCCTTGGTGGGTTGAGTTACTAGTCCTAGAAACATTGTTTGGAAAAACACTCTGGAAGCCTGAAAACAATTCTCAGTTGAGTTACTAGTCCTGGAGCCTTTGCTAGAAAAACACTATAGAGCATGGTAATAGCCGTGGGTTGAATTACTAGTCCTAGGAGCTAGGTTGGAACAAACACTCTAGAGCCCTGGAAGGCTATGACAGAGACCGATATGATGGTGATTTTGTGACATCCTACCATGAGGTGGAATCACTGTTTGGTAGGTTGAGGTGGATGGCCTCTGGAAGCCCTATGTAATTTTACATTGATGTGCTCTCTTAGATCCCACATTCATGCTTGGAATATGGAATGGTGATGAATGGTTGAAGAGAGATTAAACTCAGCCATTCTACGGTCAAGTGGAATGTGGAAGTCCTATCCCGGGTTGGATTTTACATCATCAATAAGAGGTTATTTCTCCTTCTATTTCTATGAGTATTATATTGCATTATACGTGGTTTATATGGTTGTGATTTCATTGATATTTTTGTCCCTATTATGTTGGGTATGTATATGTTTTATGATAGCAACTATGTATGGTTCTCATCATGTTTCTTCTTATGTATGAATGAGAAATGCATATATGGTATAATGGATGGACTGGAAGTTAATGTGATAAAGAATCAATGCTTCATGACTACTCTTAGATAAGTATGAGACCTCTATGCTCAGATCTGTTATTTACACATGTAGTTTACATATTCATGATATGTTTGACAAAATTCTTGTCATCGCTAGTAGGGGTCCAATCAAGGTATTAAACAAGTATTTTCTTTAGTATTTTCATTCCCATGTTATTTTACTCTTATGAAAGTATCATGAAATTTTGGTCAGTGACATAAGCTCTGGGCTTGAAAAATTAGCTAAAATATGGGGGACATTAGCATAGCATTGGAAATTTAGTCTCTCGACACTAGCATGCAAGCCTGTGAGAGCCACTTTGGGTTTCTGGATGCTTTCATTCCTATATAATGAGAGAAACTGAGGCTTAAGTTGCCCAAAATTTTAGTGGGACCCAAGTGCAAGTTGTCTGAAGTGTTGGATTGGTTCATGAGGGTCCTGAAGTTTATGATGACTGTCTGTATGGTGTGTTTCCATTGGTTCCACTTCCTTAACATGATTTAGGTGTTCAAATCATATCACAGTGGCTTCTCAACTGCATGTTTACCCTAGCTAGCCAGTTTCTTGGGTAGATGTGGGAGGAGGGTGTTACATTAGGTCACGACCCTCTAATTTTATCCAAGAAAGTGGAATATTATATCCTTCATTTAGATAACCTACACTGAAATACACATGTAATTATTTCAGCTAGGGATTTAGCTCCAAATCATCAATCACACATTCATACAACTTGATGTTGACCTTCACTACCATTTTGAACATGGACTATGGAAAGTTCACAACACTCAAACTAATATGATATTTTTCAAGTTCTTTCATTACTTCCTTCTTTGTTTCCTTCAAAGGTTCTCCTCTCCCCGTTAATCATACCTCTCTGTTAGAAAATGTCATCTTCTCCAATTAGCTCAATCTTATTAGCCAAGGCTTCCTTGAAGAGGCTCACATTATGGTTTTTATATGCCACTCCTGCTTTCGTGAGCACAAACCTCTCCTCTATGAAATCATGACGGTTATTCCAAATATTTTTCAATCATGACTAGGGTTTTGTGACTCTCATCATAACCCATATGGATCCCTACAACTCCCAATAATATACCCAAAGAAACTTTCTCTAACACCAATATGATTCATAAAATACAATGGATATTATATTAGATAGCTTGTCACAAAAAAATAATAAGATTATGCCTAAAATAAAAAATCCACACTACGATGGTTTATTTCTTCTTAGATTTTTGGATTTGTTAATCACTATTTATTGCATATGCATGTAAATTATAAGTATGCATAAAGTAGATAAAAATGAAATAAAACTCAGTAACCAAAAAATTAACCTAAAATATAACCTAGGAATCCCTTTTGGAGGAAAATTGCATTGGATGGTGAGACTGCTCTACTCTCTTTCTCCAAATAGAAAATGTATGCAAGTAAAACAAAAAGTGAGGCTTGTGACCCATAGGCTACTACAATACAAAAATCCTCTCTAGTTTCATTCTCCCTATTCACTCTTGTCTACTCTACTAGTCTCTGGAACAAAAGAGACCCAAATAGAAAGATAGTCCTTTTCCTCCTAGTGGCTCTATTATTACATAACCCTACTGGAGGATAGGTTGACTCCAACTCTTATCTATAGTTACAATATGGACACTTCTAAAGTCTTCCTCATCAGCATTACATGGATAGCCCCTTTTCCATGAATAATGGGGTTGACATGACATCCTCTTCAATTGTGGTGGTAAAAACAAGCTCAACTTAACTAGAATGAATTTTCCATGTAAACCATCATTGAGGTGATATTTTCCTCACTAAAAATGTCTCCGTATGAGGTGAAGACTTAAGCAACAAAATTTTATTCCCCAGAGAAGTCATTAACGCCTCAAATTACTCCTGAAATGTTTTTGTCCCCATTTGTCAAACTCGGTCATGTTGGTAAAAGTAATTTTAATATTAATGACAATATAGTATGTAATCCTCAATTAAGTCACAACATTAAGCACATCATTACTAATATTTTATTTAACCTTAAATTTTAAAAATAACTCTTCAACATTAATTTCAAATATATCAAATAATATATTAAACATAAAATGATGAATAAATTTAATATAAATATAAATATATTAAATAATATCTTAAATATAAAATAATAAATAAATTTAAATATAATTATATTAAATTGGTATATATGCTTTCATTCTTATCTATCCCAATTTGTCAAAATTGGTCACGGTGGTAAAAAAAACCTTAATGATAACAAGTAGAAAAACTGAGAGAAGCTCAAAGAGGAATAATTCTATTACACACTACAAATCACACGGATACATCACATATTTATGGTGCTTGTGAGATCCAACCAACTCCAAATATGAATAGGACAGTTGAGATATTCTCTCAACATCCACCTACAAATATGCAATCAATTCTAAACTGGGCATGGAAGAAGTATCTTCCAAGTCTATCCCTTAGTTCTTACATGCACAATTAGAAATGCATATTATAAAAATAAAATTAATCTATGTTGACTAGTATTCATCAACAACTCTACCCACTCTATATTATTTTGGACACCACTCTTTCTTTATCCACATATTCGAGCTTACCTTTCGACTCATTTAAATTAACCCACTCCTGACCATCAATGATGAACATTGCAAGATCAACAATATGGACAACACGTATTTCTAGCGCTTTGGTGATAAGAACTAACAAGTGGTCAACCATACTATGGACCAATCACCGTACTTTAGATATTTTCCTTTCAACTATCCATTAGTTGCTAGGTAGACGATTTGAATACTGAATGTGTTCAAAAGTTGATCTAACAACATCACCTGTCTCACACACATGGATCTCATACTAGAAACTCTATCCGTTGTTCTGTGGTTTTCGAGTGCCAAGAACAACAAACAATAATAGTATATAAAAACAATCAAACTAGTGATATTTTCAATTGTTTCTTAGCTCCAAGAACCACTAATTTAATTTATGCAACATTGTACAGTGATTGGTTTTGCACCAAATATAACATACAAAAGTAAAATTAAAAACGTTCAGATACAAACTTCTCCTCTTTTCAATTCCTCAACTGGTGCACACTTTGCAATTCAAGCACATGAATTTCTATCTTAAAAGAATGGGCACAATTTTAGTCATGGAGTCTGAAAGAGGGTAATATTTTCGATACTGACAATGCTTGTATTGATCCATAATTTGTAGTACCATAAGTGTTTAGAACAAACTTATAAAGATAAATGAAAAAACTCGATTCAAACATGACATATGAATCACGATTCTCATTAGAGAGCTCAAAACAATTGTGCATTGTGTCAGATCTAGCATTTCATCCAAATCAGCTCAAGTGAGTGCCCTCACGTCCTTCCTTTTGCATCATTAAAAATTGAAGGCGCAAAGAACTCGACCTCTAGTCCCTTTTCAAATAGTTTGAACCCAATTGCATCCATGGGAGGATAAAAGATCTATAGGCCATACCCATTTTCAAACAAAAACTAAATGATACCACCTATGTAGCTCAGATGTATAAGAAAAAAGAGACTATCAAGGGGATTTCAAAAGCGTAGGGGGAAAATTGGTTGCTCTAGAGTAGTGGTGAGCCAATCTAATAGTTGCATCACCTATTCCAGAATTAAGTGTAATCTCCATTGCAGATTTGGAGGTATCCTTTGATCTGAACTTAAATGGGAATTCAACAAATTTCCGATATAACCATAAATACAAAGATGTAGCAAAAACAACACTTCATTTCATTAACATCAAATAATGAAATATTCTTACAAATATAATGGAAATACAAGTACCTTAGGCGATGGTAGATTATCTTTGAGAAGAGATGTGGTGGCTACATGTTTCCCAACTATGTTACAATGAGGCTCAAAGGCCTATTCATTATTAAGAAATAGTGCAAAACCTTAAATATCCAAAAACCTAACCTTGGGAGATGAAGCACCAAAATTGTGGGCCTTGTTTGTGTAAATTGCTACATCAACTACCCGGGTTCGTATATTTGGCATATGATCTTCCTTTGGCTATCATAATACCTTGTTTTGAAGATCTTGAAGAGGAGGCTAAAAAAATGGTAATCAAATTTGCGCCTTTTCCAGTCCCTTCGTTTTCCCAAAAAAAATGTCTTTTAGTCGCACAAAATGACTCCAAAAGTTTAAGACCCGAAAAGCATCCAAAAATAGTAAGTTGTGCGATAGTTAAGCAAACTAAAAAGAAACAATACTCGGGGTACAAATGGAGTAGACATGTGGCCACCAATATCCACCTAGATCATTCCTCCCCCCTTAGGAATCAATGGTCCCCATTGTGTTGAGTTCCTCCATGTGATGGGGAAACTTCTAATAAACTTGGTCCTTGGTGAGCCATTGGCCTTGGTGTAGGAGTTAGCTAGCTTTGAAAACCTGATATAGTTGGATCTTATACTGGTGAGTGTTATTGATCTGTGTGTCCATGATCTGATTAGTTGTGTCTAATCCCATGGAGTTTGGGTTTAGCTCTGTTGGTGTGAGTTGTTTTGTAATGTTAGATGTGTCCAACAATTATGAAAAGAATGGCCGAGGGCAATCTATATTGAACACTAGGTGCATATGAAGGAAAGGAGGAATGCTGAGCTTGAAGGCAATATTCCCTACAACCTTAGTGATGGTGTATGGCCCACATCTGAGTAGGTGAAGCTTGTGGTGGGGTCCAGCAAGGTGCTCCTTCTACAAATGTTGCCAAACTTTGTCACCCAGTTGAAACTTGTGCGGCACCCAATGTTGATCATGGTGTTTCTTGTACTTAGAATTGGCTCTATCCAACATATCATCAACGTGCTAGAGGATGTGTTCAATGTGCTCAATGAAGCTGTTAGCCCTACCAGATTTGGACTGGACATGAGACGAATCCTCTTGAGTGGCTATAAGTGGTATGAGAACATCAGTGGGACATAATGGTAGAAATTCTAGCCCTACCTGAAAGTTGTTGTGTCTTATTGATATATGGAGAGCTCTATTGTAGATGTGCTAGACATAGGCGAGGCTTTCATCCCATGTGGGTGCATGCTTCGAGTTGTACATGCGTAGAATGTGTACGATTGTGTTGTTGAAGACCTTTGTTTGACCATCAGTTTGGGGGTGGAAGGCCACAAACTTAGTAAGTTTGGTATCCAACATTAACTAGAGACTCGACCAAAATACGCTTAGGAATTTGTCGTCCCGATCTAAGAAAATGGATGGTGGGATCCCAAAGTGTAACCACACTCACTCACATAAGATCTTAAAAGTGGACTCTACTATGATATGCTTCTTGCAGGTCGCCATAATGGCCATCTTAGAGAATCTGTCAATGACCACGAAAACATAGCCATTGTTGTGCTTAGTAGAAGGAAGGCCTAACATATAATCCATGGAGATGGATTTCCAAGGTCGACTAGGAGTATGCAGAGGAGTATATCGGCCTTGCTTTTTTATGGTTAGTTTCGAAATGATGTGGGAAGTGCATGTTCCAATGTAGATACCAAAATTCAGGTAAAGGTTCGACCAATAAAAATACTTCTACAATAGTGCCATGATTTTCTCTACTCATAAATGTCCAGTGACTCAACTGTAGTGCACCTCCCAAATCATCTTGGAATTCTCGCTCGAAGGAACACATATGTGTCCTAGTTTGCATAACAGTGCATCCTCGAGATGAAAATTTGGAACTTTCTTACCTTCCAGGAGTGTTTGGAATGTGCTTCAGAATTCTGGATTGCTCTTGTAGAGATGCAACCACCCTGAGGGTCTCATGCCCATTGGATTCAAGCATGCTGACCAGCACCATGACTAGTGGTTGACTGACATAGTCTACCTCAATATTGGTGCTTCCCTTTTTGTACTTAATGTTCAAATGGAATTGTTGCAAGTATGTTTACCATTTCTAATGGTGATCGTTTTAAAACTTTCCTTGTGTATGTATGAACTATAGGGGTCAATGGTCTATTTGGATGAGCATTTCCTTCCCCATAATGTAATTCTTCCTTTGATGGGAGGCCTACATAATGGAATACATTTCTTTTTCATAGGCAGGATACTTTAATACTGTGTTTGAAAGTGTGTCACTATGGAAAGCCATTGGATGCCCATGTTCAGTAAGAACTGTGCCAATAGCATAGTCGAAGGCATCTGCCTCAATCTGAAATTGTTGCTGGAGGTTTTGTAATGTGAGCACTGGTGTAGAGCAGAGGTGATGCTTCAACTTGAGAAATGCCTTCTCTAATGTTTTAGACTAAAAGAATGTTTCTTTCGTTCCATTCTTGGTGACTTGACTTAAAGGCCAAGCGATATGAGAGAACCCCAACATGAACCTGCAGTAGAAATTGGAAAGACGTAGAGTAGTGGGGAGCCAATTTAAAAATCGTGTCGCATATTCGAGAATTAAGTGTAATCTCTATTGCAGATCTGGAGGTATCCTTTGATCTGAACCTAAACAAGAATGCAACAAACTATGGATATAACCATAAATACATAGCTGTAACATAAATATCACTTCATTTCATTAACATCAAATACTGAAATATGCTTACAAACAAAGTGGAAATAAAACTATCTCAGGCAAAGGTAGCTTATCTCTGAGAAGAGATGTGGTGTCTACATGCCTCTGAACTATGTTACAATGAGGCTCAAATGCTTATTTATTATTGACAAAGAATGGAAAACCCTAGACATCCAAAAACCTAACCCTAGGAGATGAAGCACAAAAATTGTGGGCCCCATTTTGGTAAAATGGTAGACCAACTTCCTGTGGTCGTAACATTGGCAGACGATCTCAGTTTTGCCTTTATAATATATCATTTTGAAGATCTCAAAGAAAAGACCAGAAAAATAATGGCATTTTGGCTTCAAAATTTTCTTGTCTCTCCATTTTGATAAAACGTTTTTTCATCATTGAAAACATCTCCAAATGTTTAGGAGCCGAAAAATGGTCAAAAATAATAAGTTGTGCTACAGCTAAGGAAACTGTAAAGAAAAAACAGTGGGGGTCCAAGTGGAATAGACAGGTGGCCACCAATGTCCACCTGGATCATCCTTGTGAAAGAGGATGCCTATTTACAGTCGCAAGATTTCTGCAGTGGAAGACCTGTACACTTTCGGGTGTGTTTCATCCTCTTGGACAGAAAACACAGTGATATTGATGATAGTGTGATTGAATTATGTGCGAAGTGAGATTGAAAACTAGTCATTCTTAATGAGCCGCTAAGTTTGAATATACTTAGATCCAATGCACAACTCAAAAGGATGTCTGTGATAAAAATAATGCCCCCTGCTATGGACTTGTAGTAGATGTAAGTGAAAGGGATGTTGGCAGCCTCCACAACCCTTCTAATTTTTCTCTTTTCATTGTAAAATTTCAATCCAAACTCCACTCACTCAACTTTGTTGATGTTTGCCCAAATTACAATGGAAGAAACCTCTTAATGGTTACAACTTCCTTAATGGCATCCAAAAGCTTCAACTGCTCTGTAATTTCTAAACCACCCATGGTGGATATCATGATGTTGACGTCCTAAATCGAATTTACTATAGAGTCGTGGGCACTTAAACATCCATCAAGAATGTGGACACAGGAGTCAAAACACTAGTTTCAACAATTAGCGACTTTGTGTATAACTGTGAATAGATGACTCTCACATGGGAAATAACAAATTTTACAAAACACATGGGCCAAAAAATCTACTTTACAAACAAAACTACATAATCACACAATATCACATACTCTTTAGTTTGGCCTTTTGCATAGGAAGGTGCCTATTAAGCCTTATATAT
>APFE030639983.1:123088-197382 GCA_000404065.3 Pinus taeda
TCTATTTGAAAGAATTTGGGCTCCTTACATTTATGACCTGGGGAGTATTTTTCATCACAGTAGTAACATAGTCCTTGCTTCCTTATTTCGGCCATTTCCGCAGGGGAAACCTTTTGGACCTTAAGTGTTTGAGTCGTGTTCTGCGCCTGTGGGGGACGACCTTTAGCGGGGAAATTTGGGCGACTGTATTGGGCTGCTAATGCACGTTCCACCTTACGGGCTACCTGGAAAGCCTCCGTCCACGTGGGAGGGTGGTGAAGTAGAACTTGAACTTTGATGGCTTCTTTAAGATCGCTGATAAAACATTCCGTGTAGAACTCATCTGTGAGACCCTTAGTGCGGAAAGCTAAGCTTTCAAAAGCATTAATATATTCCTCCACTGTACCAGTCTGTCAGAGTTTAGTGAGACGACCCAAATAAGAGTCTTCTTGTTCAAAGCGATCTCGAAGAGCTTTGGTAAATTGGGTCCAAGTCCTAAAATATCCATTGCAATGCTAATGCCATTCCCACCATTGCCACCGTTCATTGTCAAAGTACATGCTCCCCAACATAAGCTTAGTCGCATCATCTAGGATATGATTCCATTTGAAATACTGGTCCATTTGTGCTTGCCATGCGGATGCGTGAGAACCGTCAAATTTATGCATATCCAACTTAGGAGGTCATTGACTGGGTGGTGGATGGATGTGCCAGACGTGAGGAGAGTGGCTAGATTCACCGTAAATGCCTTCATGGCCATTATACCCCTCCTCGTGGGCTTGCTCCTTGCCGTTTGACATAAAATTCTCCTTGCCTTTTCCCTGCAATTTCTCTAGCTGGAGACTTACTCCTTTAAGTGTTGTGTTCATGCTATCCAGATCTAGTCTGTTATGGTGAGTTTGGATTTGGTTCATAGTTTCTTCCAGTTTGTCCATCCTTTCATTGGCCATCGCTTGAGCTCTAGTTGCTACCATACACCGACCTGATGAAAAATTGGGACCGCCAAAAAAATTTTCCCAATTAATTGAATGGTACCACCATGCTCAGCTCGTCGTTCTGATTTTAATGGGCTATATCACCAATAAGAGTCCCGGAAGATCTCAAACTTTTTTTTTTTACTCCTAACGGAGTTTTACTCCTTGATCAATACTGCAGTCGCCAAATCCTCAAAATATCAATGCGGCCTAAAGTCCTGCGATAATTATACCCTGGTATAGGAACCCTGCACAACGCTTCTGGTCTGGTGGATTTGAGAGATCTGAATGGCGGCTCGGGTAGCACTGGACGACTGAACTCACTGCTTCTGCAGATCTAATGAATCTAATAGATCGGAACTCGCTGGTTGGGACCGATGTCTGCTGCTGCTGCACTCCTTTGCTCAAGCGGATCTGGAAGAGATGATGATTAAAAAAGGAACTAGGGTCTTGAGGAGTGTCAAGTTCTACAGATCGCAATATACATAAGGGTCTGGCAGTAGTACTCGGCCCAATGTTTTAGGGCTCTAACTAAGGAGGGTCGACCGTACCCTTAGCCGTACCACTTGACTACCCCATCGTACGGGCGAGTAATCTCTCCGAGTGCTGTTCTCGGTGTACTGTAGCCGCAAGACGGTCGCTGATTTATCTATGGCGAGGTTTTCAGGGAGCCTATGGGGCTTTCGATATACCCAGAGGGTACGTGGAAGACAGTCCGTGCGTGGTTCTGTCTAATGCGCTACTACTCGAAGGGGTACCCACAGGGGTTACAAGGGAGTCCAACAGGCATGACCACCTCTTGTATTTCCTACGTGCATGCCTCCCCAAATCTACAGATTTATGTGCTCAACGACAGATCCCGTGGTTTAAAGACGCCAGAACACGTCTCGAGCCAAAAAAAAATTTGCTACTAAATGGAGATCCCACTGGCCCTGGAAAGTGCTCTGATACCATTTGTTACGCTCTTAACCTGCAAATGATACCCAAATATAGAATATGCGAAGAAAAGAGACCTAAAACACAGAATATACGAAAAAAAGATACCCAGAACACAGAATGACAATGATTTTATTATTCAGAGAGTAATGTTCACTTGCCTCTTCGAGGGGGCAACCTCCAATAGAGCAGAGCTCGATTACAAAAATAAGACACGATGCTCCTCGCAGGGAGTTTCTATCCTTTATATATGACTCCTGTGTGTAATACCATGGGCCAATACCACGTATTACTAATACCATCTATCTAATACTACGGCCCATTTGCAACTAACTGTGGTTCTTTTATTAATTGCGGATTAACCACTTACAATTATTAATATGGGCTTTATTGACTCTTGACTATGACGTGGTCCCATTACATAGATAAGGGGGTTAGGTTGGGACCCTAACAAAACAAATCGATGTCGTTGAACATTTACCAAGGTACCCTGACGTGTCACAGGGGCGCCTTGCCTCATCATGTGATGAGGATGTTGTGGAAGATTGGGTAAGCTACAGGTGGTCTATTAAGCCTGTAAATAAAACAAGATTGCCAATCTTAACAACATATGACAATCAAACTTAACAACATATGACAATCGAGGAGGGTGGGCCTGGATATAAGAGTCATACAATCTCCATACCAGTGAGACAATCTCCATCGACAAGCTCTGCAGTAGATGCAACGTATCCTTACAACAGGTCAACCAGCTCAAGGCCTGCTTGCTCTGAGGGATTACTTTACCAAACTAAGGGCCCTTAGTTTTTATTGAGCTGCCCAGAACTGAATTCAACAACCAGGATCTTTTGGACTTGCAGTTAAGCGATTGCATGATTTTGAAAGATTCACATTCATGATTATCACTGAATCTCATCGAGAGGGTGTAGTTGAAAAGATATCCTATAATTTTATAAAAGAAAGATAATTTCTAAAGAAAGTGCATTCAATCTATGAAAATATTTCCACATGCATTTTTGACAAATGTCATTGAATAAGGTTATAAGTTTTATTTCGTATCATTCATGCCATAGCCATATCTTTTCGTGCCTCCACCTCTCTTCAGGTCCCAACGTCGAAGCAACAAGCAGGTCCAAGTCCATGTTAGTTTCATTTCATCTCCCAACCCAGGTTTATTCGAGCCATCCTAGCCAACTTCTAAAGCCGCCTTTCTGGAGAGCTTCCATGACATCCAACAAGTTCCAGTGAGGCGAGAGTGCTTTTGAGTTGGGGCGAGCGGTGACCAATCTGACAATGTAGGAGAGGGGAACTAGATCCCCTGAGGCGGTGATTGTTCCTCTAAGAGGCAAGTTGGGTGTGATGTTACACTAGCCCTGCATCAAGGTGTTTGTGTGAACCAACATGGGTGCCTTCGTGTATTCTGCAGGTAGGCACACACGTTCCTTCCCCACGTATCCAAGGTAGCATCCTCACCCGTTTGAAGTCACTCTTTTTCTCTTTGTCCTATAAGAACATATTCTCTTAAAGCAATTTGGATTTGTTCTATCCAAGGAGCTCTCTATGGTTATTTAACAGCTCAACAAGTTTAGTTTCTAGGCAGTGAAAGTCATCGCTTCTCTGTAGCCACCGAGGATTCTCTCTACCCAAAAACCAAAGGCTACCTGTGGAACCCTATGGCTACCAAGGTGCTGGTCATGCATCAAAGTCCACCTAAGCCAAGTTGTGCTCCAACCGAGTCCAAAAGTCAATTCGCTGGACGTTCAAGAGTTTAGTTTGGACCAGTGAAAAATCAACGGGGTAGAAAGGGCATTCTAAGCTACGTTCGGTGGTTAGTTTCCTCTTCCTAAGGTTGTTTAGGGCAGCATGTCACCCTAATTCTCAACTTCTGTGGTAGCGAATACTTATTTTGGGTTCACACAGGCCAGTTGAAATCTGTATATAGGATCAGAGCGAAGCCCTATACTCACCTAAAGGAAGCCGTTGAAATTGAGAGATCATCTAAGCAAAATTAAGGAGAAAGAACTTGGCAGCCTACTCTCTTGGAACCCAACCTGTAACGATCGGATTCTAGTATTTTAGGTTGAAGGACATAGTCAAGTATAAGCTCGTAACTGGAAGTTATTTAGAGCTCCCATACCACATCACGCAGTGGTGGCTGGCTCCTGGCGCAGAGCCATTCACGCAGTGGTGGCTCGCTGTGAAGAGCCATTCATGCAAATGGCAGCATAGGCGACAGGTAGCCGTCGTGGTGCTTCTCTCCTACTTGTGTTGCTGGTGCTTACTCAGGTGGTGGTGCTTTCTCTGCTACTTGTGCTGCTGGTGCATACTGCTACTATTAGAATCATGGCAAGCCAAATGATCAAACTGCTACTACTGCCCGTGTTGTTTGTATTCTTGAGGCCCTCCTATCTGGATTTGAAGGCAACAGAAGCAGCAGCACTCACATGCAATATAGATGTGCGGTGAAATCGCCATGTGGGTAGCCAAGCGTAGCCTACCGAGGTGTAGCCAGGAACCTGCGGATGCTTATATGTTCATATATACCAGCATGTTCGTGAGAGCTGAGCTAACATTTAATTTCCTCACATAATGCTAACATTAGTTTAGGTGGTAGGATTTACAAGTTTGAAAATATCACACAAACAGAAATAACCTATTGTTTTAGCTTCTGTCTAGCTTCGGTCCTCGGGAAGAGACCAAATAACACGATATATTAATTTGTTTCTAAGAACTTTATTTATCGCTAATAAACCCAAAGTAAAAGCCACTCAAATAATGCTATCTCCTTCGTTTTCGATCACTATAGTCCATATGGCAGGTACTAATAAGGGTCAGGCATGGACTAATAAGGGAGCGTTTTGTCTGTGAGTGACTGCCCTGATGAAAATATATTTAACTGAGAGAACTTTAAACCGAACGAAGCAGACCAGGTAGTTGCAACTCGCGTTTTGTGTGAGTCATTTGTTTATTTTTTTTGGAAACTTGATGATACAATTTTTTTGGGGTAAGATAATGAATTTAATTATTTTAAATTGGTTCGTGATGAAAATATATTTAACTGAGAGAACTTTAAACCGAACGAAGCAGACCGGGTAGCTGCAACTCGCGTTTTGTGTGAGTCATTTGTTTATTATTTTTTGGAAACTGGATGATACAATTTTTTGGGGTAAGATAGTGAATTTAATTATTTTAAATTGGTTTGATATGTATAAATAGATTAACTTATTAAAAACACTTATAAATTATTTTGTTTCTGTAAATTTATAAGACTGAAAATAAATATTATATAATTTCATTCCAAATTGTGGATAAAATTTACGGAAAAGCATATAAAAAAGCAAAAACATTCTACAATTAAACTTTCCCGAAAAATATACAAAATAATCTGTAAATTTATAAGATTGAAAATAAATATTATAAAAATTCCCTACCAAATAATGGATAAAATTGACTGAAAAGTATACTAAAAAGGAAAAATATTCCAGAATTAAACTCTCCTGAAAAATAGACAAAAGAAAAAAAAACAAAAAACATCTGACCATTAAAATACAGCAAATTATTTCAGTTTTCCATATGCTGATGTATTTTAAAATCAATCTTCCCTATGCCAATTTATTTTAATATTTTAGGATAAGATATCAATAGGAAAGTTGCACTTAGATTGGAGTGGGAGTACTTTGTTATTTTTTTTTGGAATTTTGATGCCAATTTTTTTTGGTTAAACAACATTGAAATTAATGGT
Organism: Pinus taeda; assembly: GCA_000404065.3. Classification (NCBI taxonomy): domain Eukaryota; kingdom Viridiplantae; phylum Streptophyta; class Pinopsida; order Pinales; family Pinaceae; genus Pinus; species Pinus taeda. The sequence goes on from APFE030639983.1 coordinate 128,720, forward strand.
TTACAATGTGCTTTTGAGGAATGGTTTCATTAAAAAAATACCTATAAATTATATTTTTGTAAATTATATAAGTAAAAATAAAGATTTTAAAAAATTAAATTAAAATTTCAACAAATTCACTAAAAAATAAAAAACAAAAACGAAAATTTCTACAAATTTATTTTAATATCAAGCATAGTTATGTCAATTTCTTTTTAACATTTTAAGGTAAATATATCAATAACAAAGTTGCACAAATATCAATCATAGTTATGTCAATTTCTTTTTAACATTTTAAGATAAATATATCAATAACAAAGTTGCACGTGGCTTTGAGTGTGAATCATTTGTTTATTATTTTTTGAGAAATGTGATAAGGTATTTGTTTGGGCAGCATCATGAATTTAATGGTTTAAAATATATTATTGTTTAAAACATGTTCTTAGACGTATAAATACATTCAACTCATTAAAAATCTATTAACCTATTTTATTTCTTCAGAATACATCGATAAAAATAAGGATTCTAGAAAAAAATCCATACAACCTTATTTCAAAAAAACAAAAAACCAAAAAAAACAAAAAAGCTATTTCACTTTTCCATATGACAAATTATTTTAGTATTCCCTATAAATAAATAAATAAATAAAACCAAAAAAATACCGAAAAAAGCTATTTCACTTTTCCATATGACAAATTATTTTAGCATTCCATATACGCCAATTTATTTTAAGATCGATTTTCATTATGCCCAGTTATTTCAGTCTTCCCTATGCCAAATTATATCAGTCTTCCCTATACCAATTTATTTTAAGATAAATCTTCCATATCCCAATTTATTTTAACATTTTAAGATAAGATATCAATAACCATCTACCATTACAGTCCCTTTAAATACACGTTATTCTCCGGACGTCTCTGTCCATCCTTTGATTCACCACTCATGCATTCCAGAGAAAATGTACACTAAAATGAGACACTGAAATTTTATTGCGAAGAAAAAGATAGGCATATGCTTACAACTTATTTACGAAAGGCTACTAACTTGAAGACTTGAAACACACTAATAAACTCAAGCGGAAGAATTGATCCAAAACGACCAATATATATAAGATGAAAATAAACCAGTGGATGCATATGGTACTATCGTACGGTAACGATTATTCAAGAAACAACACTATAATAGCGTCCCAATTAGATTAGATACAATGAGGATCATTAAACTCAATTACATAAAAATAAGGAATGTGATCAATAAAATACATGCAGTAGTCAGGTGTACAGTAACCACGATGATGAGGAGGGGAAAATTTGTAGTGTGGGGGATTTGATAGAAAACAATAAAGACTTTTCAAAAGAGCTTGACATTTCATTACTAAATATAATTAGTTATAGATACATATGAAGGAGAATCAATAATGACTTTCGCCCATTTCCGCAGTCTTGAAATGTTCCATTGATTCCTAGAATCACATTAACCTTGTTGACATGTGAATAGTGGAAGGTGTCGTTTGTTCACTTGTGATTAATGTTCTAAGACCTCCCCTTAAGCATGCCAACCTAAACTTTAACTTCCTTGATGGTCTAAGTCTCATCTAGGATTTCAACAACACATTTCATTTCTTCCTTCTTGCTAAAGGGTCCATGCGTGTTCCTTTGCTTGTGTAGTTCATCTTCACCTTTCTTACTTTCCTTATGAGCTTCCTCTGCTCCTTACTTACGTACATAACATTAACGACCATTTCCGGATTGAGATGAAATTCTTGATCCCAAACAAGGTAATCTAATTCATGTTCTCCCCATTTTCCATGAGGAGCCACAAAAATGCACTTGCTTTTTAACACGAGCGGTCTCCAAACAACATCGATGGTAGTATCCTCCACAGTCACAGTCATCTTGAAAGCAGATCCAATAAAACTTCTAACAATTGGGTTATGAGAGAAGCAAGTTTTACTCTGAGTGGTTGTAGAATCATGTGGAATAGATTGTAGCTCGTGATCATCAATAACATAATCCTCAATAACATCACATTATTTGTCAAAGATTTTTTCGAACTCAAAAATACTACTAGACCCAAAAATGTTGCCAAATGGGTTCCTGAGAAAAGGATCATTGAAAGGGTCATTGTCAGAAAAGTCTAAAAAGATAGACATATCAGCTAGGCTCAAATTTACGTCTGCCACACAGAAAAGAACCCAACAAATAAGACAGGTTGGAGATCTAAGAACGCTCCCACACAACTCTTAGCTATGCTAAAATTTTCCTTAAAATGTAGTGAGCTTTGACTTCAGAATAGCACGACTCTTGGCTCTACCCTCTAATTTCCCCGAATGCGCACCACACTTGCGCTACCCCATTCTTCTGATCAACGTTTTCCAACAATTTCTTCAAAGGGATCAGACATCTTCACAATGCTTGCAGGTGGTACACAATCCACCACTCTCACACACAGATCGTTTCCTAAGACCTTCACAGGTGTCTCCACTCCTCAGCCTTCACGGTCCTTCATGCTAGGCAATGCACTATCACACTTGAGCCCCACCTTCACAGCATCTCCAAATACATAACAAACTCAAAAACAGAGGAGTAGCTCTTCGAAGGCTCTTCACACCACTCGACAGAAATAACAAAATATCCAATATTAACATCAAACAGAACAAGGTTCACCGCACTTCACAATCCAATGCCCCCGGCCGGCTCCTTTTGACTAACATCAACCATATAACTAACACACTCAACCCTTGGCTTTATTCCACAATGGACTCTGTATATTCAAAACATAGTCCACACTGCTCTAGGCATCTCCACTCACAGCCAGAGGAGAACACTCCACTGTTAACAAAATACTTCACTCCGTTGATCAAGAATACCCATAGCTCATACCAACATCTCTCCGCACGCAAAACCAGTGAGGAGAAATCAAAAGAAAAGAGGCAAAGATCCACACATCAAACTCAGTGCATAACACACAATAATTCCTGGGCATTAGACTAGTCTCCACAGAGTGTAGGTTCAACAACGCCTTTTTGGGCAGCGGGACATCAACACTCCCTCATGTTGCTTTATGCATAGCAAGACAACAACACTTCTAGACAGTGCTGAAGGGAGCAGCTCAACGGCCCCTCTAACCAGTTAACAACAATTCATCACACTACGCGCAGACTCCACATACCCTTCACACCATGGAATCGTCACGACTCTGGCCACTGCCACCAAGCCCTCACTACTCTCGCCAAACACAACTCACCTATGCTCTGATACCATGACAAAAAAATGAAGACTCTTCATAATAGCTTTATATTTCATTACTGAATATAATTATTTATAGATACATATGAAGGAGAATGAATAATGACCTCCGCCGATCTCCGCCATCTTGAATGATGCTCGACTGATTCATACAAAGTCATATTAAAATTGTTGACGTGTGAATAGTGGGTGGCGTCATTTGCTTAGTTGTGATTGATGTTCTAAAATATTTGTAGATGGGAGGAGAGTGGTTGACTGGAGGAGGCATTTCTATCAGTTTTGGAGGAGATTGGTACTCTGAGGGAGGAAATTTTTGAACGGGAGGATGATATTCTATCTGCTTGGGAGGATATTCGTAAATGAGGGGAGGAATCACTACGTGATTGCATGGAGACTTGTGGATAGGATGAGATACCATCAACTTGGGGTGAGATTTAGGATGGCGATGTTTGTGAAGGTAATGATGACATTCGTGCTTTGGAGGAGGACATTTTTCAAGAGGAGGAGGAGGCATTGTTGCCTTTGGAGGATATTTGTAGAAAGGTGGATATAATATGTCAGCGGGAGGAGATTTGTGCCCCGGATGGGGAAGTACGACGAGCTTGTGAGTGTATTTCGAAACTGGAGACAGTGGAGAGTAAGTAGGGCCACAATGATATGTGTGGAGGCATATCATTGTGAAAAATGCGAGCCTGATGCTGGAATGAGTTGTTGAGGATAATGCATAAACTGAGTTTAGTCAACAAATTTTTTTCTTTGAGTTATCAAAATTACCACACCAAATTTATAGATGTAGTCAATGATTATTTAGCAAATTATTAGGGACACTAGATTAGTTAGATAATGGATAATCAAATTAGAAATATGTAGGCTATTATAATAATGTATTCATTGCTTCTAGGGAGATATGACATTCCAATGAGAGTCAAACTTCTCTTATTTTTGTTCATTAGTTTTGTTTATTTTTTCATATATATTCTCTTAGATTTAACATGGCATCAGAGCTAGGTTAAGAGAGATGATTCGTATGTAAAGTGTGTGTTGTTGGCAGGAGCATTCTAAAGTTTGTGAAAGACATTGGCAAGAATTTTCATAATTTTGTGAAGCCTGTGTAGGTTGAAGTTGTTGGTTGGAGTGCTCAACAGTTAGTAGGAATGGCCAAAAATATGAATATTTCTCACACAAGATTTGTGGGATTTCATAAAGAATGGATATATAGAACCAGATGCTCAAACACTTGCCCGATGGACTCAAGGAAAAAGAACGCAGATAAAGGAAAATTGTAAGAAATATTCAAAGAATCTCTTCCTAATCCAACAAGCACTACATGATTCTATTTTTCCAAGACTAGTAGGAGTAAAAAAATCAAAGGAGGCATGGAATTATTTGCAGCAAGCATATCAAGGAAGTGATAAGTTAAAAATTGGTAAATTGCAGTCATTAATAAGAGAATTTGAAACTTTGTGAATGCAAAACTTTGAATCTATTCAAGGTTTTATCACTAGAGTTATGCATATAGTGAATGAAATTAAGTCTTATGGAGAAGATTTAAAAGATCAAAAAATTGTTGAGAAGATTTTAAGAAGTTTGCCTACAAAATTTTATGGGTTGTTGTTGCGATTGAGGAGTCTAAGACCTAACTCAGTTATATGTGAATGAGCTAATGCGGTCTCTTCAATCTCATGAGCAAACAATCAATAGATCTTCTAAAAAATATATTGAGCAAGCTTTTCAAGCAAGAGGAAATATTTTCAAAGACAAAAGTGGTTCCTCTCATGAGGAAAGCCATAACACTTTTGGAAAAGAAAGAGGAAGAGGACAACATACAGATGAGGCAGAGGTAGAGGAATATTTTTTTCTCCATACAACAAAGGAAGAGGTAATGATGACAATGATGGAGGTAAAATATTTAATCAATTCCAAGTTCACTGTTTTTATTGTAAAATAATTGGCCATTATGAAAGAAGTTATTGGAAAAAACAAAAACAAGTTAATTTTTCTGAAGAAAAAGGAGAGGTTGGCACTTTATTCTTGGCTTCTAATTCAACTACTAATGTTTCCAAAGAGGTGTGGCTTATGGATAGTGGTTGTAACAATCACATGACAGGAAACAAACATGGCTTTGTGCAGATAGATCAATCTACAAAATCTGAGATGACAAGCTAGTTGAAGCTAAAGGTAACAGAACAATTGCTGTGAAGACAAAACAAGGAAAATCAAAGCACATTAATGATGTTTTATATGGTCCTAGTCTATCACATTATTTGTTGAGTGTGGGGAAGCTCCTTGACAAGCAATATTCAACTATTTTCAAGGACAGGCAATGCATAATGTATGGTAAAAATGATCACAGTAAAATTATTGCTAAGACTAATTTGCTACAGAATAGAATATTTTCTTTCAATCTCCCTTTTGAAGCAAGTACAACATTATATGTTGCTTATGATGATAGTTCCTGGCTATGGCACATAAGGTATGGACATTTGAATATGAAAGGCTTGAAATTGTTATATAACAAGTGAATGGTCAAATGGTTACCACTTATTGGTTCTACTAATAAAGTCTTTGAAGGGTGTATTCTTGGTAAACAACATAGAGATTCATTTCTAGCAGGAAAATCATGGAGAGAAAGTAAACCATTGGAACTAGTGCATGAAAATATGTGTTGTGCTATGCAAACCTTGCCTCTCAACAAAAATAAATATTTCATTATTTTTGTGGATGATTTTAGTAGAAGAACATGGGTATATTTCATTAAAGAAAAATCTAATGCATTTGTATATTTCAACAATTTAAAGCTCTTGCAGAAAAGCAAAGTGGAACATTATGCATACATAGAGGGGGAGAATTCACTTCTAATAAATTTGATTCTTATTGTAAAATAAATGGCATTCAAAGGAAATTGACAACTAGTTATACTCCCCAATAGAATGGCATTGTTTAACATAAGAATAGATCAATTCTTGAGATGGCTAGGAGCATGATGAAAGGTAAAAACCTTCCAAACATTTTTGGGGCCAAAGCTGTAGCTGCATCTGTTTATCTTCTTAATAGATGCCCAACAAGAAGTGTGAAAAATATTACCCCTTATCAGGCATGGTGTGGAAGAAAACCCAACATTTCTCATTTAAGAGAATTTGGTTGCATTGCCTATGCTCATGTTCCCACTGAAAAGAGAACAAAGCTTCATCATAAAACTATGAAATGCATTTTTATTGGATATTCTGAGGAAACCAAAGGTTATAGATTGTACAATTCAGAAACTGAAAAATTAATGATTAGATGCGTTGTGTTATTTGATGAGAAGGAAGAATGGTAGTGGAATCATGATGTGTAACAACAAACTACATGTATTGTTGTACAAGAAGATGAATATTTTGTTTCTACAAATCTGTCCAGTAATAAAAATACTTTAGAGCCCACATCCACTCCATCATCTTTTGCTACTTCAAGTCTTGTTTGAAGTCCAAGTCCTCCTCCAAAAAAGACAAAATATTTAAATGAAATTTATGGCTATGCTAATTTTTCTTTGATGTCTCAAATTGAAGCACAGCCAAGATGTTTTGAAGATGTAGTAAAAGAGTTAGTTTGGTGCAAAGCAATGGATGAAGAGATGGCAGTGATTAAAAAGAATGAAACATGGGAGCTTGTGGATCATCCTACTAAAAATGAAGTCATTGGGGTGAAATGGTTGTATAAAACCAAGTATATCGTTGATGGATCAATACAAAGGAACAAAGAAAGGTTAGTAGCAAATGGATATGCTCAACAACCACGTATTGACTATTATGAAACATATGCTCCTATTACAAGATTTCATACAATCAAAATTGTTTTGGCATTGACAACATAATATAAATGGTTAGTTTATCAATTTGATGTTAAATAAACCTTTTTAAATTGTGAGTTGAAAGAAGATGTATATGTTCACCAACCCCAAGGATATCAAGAAGAAAGAAATGAACACAAAGTCTACAAATGGAAAAAGGCTCTTTATGGGCTTAAACAAGCTCCAAGAGCATGGTACAGTAGAATTGACACTTATTTTTTGAAAAAGGGGTTTAATAGAAGTGAAAATGAACACAAGTTATATATAAAGTCAAATGGTAATGATATAATAATTGTGTTCTTATATGTAGATGACTTGATATACACATCTTCAAGTAATTTGTTAGTGGAAGTGTTCGAGAGGCTATGATGACTGAATTTGAAATGACTGATTCGGGTTTGCTCCATTATTTTCTTAGCATAGAAGTGACATAAATGAATGATGGAATTTTTATTTCACAATAAAAATATGTTTCAGATCTTCTTAAAAAATGGAAAATGGGAAATTTTAAACCCATGAGCATACCCATGAATAAAAATGAAAAATTCTCTGTAGAAGATGGAGCTGAAAAGGTAGATGCTCAATCCTATAGGAGTCTAGTAGGAAGTTTTTAGGTCCCTATACTACTAGTGTAACCCCTTATTGTTATTAGTACCACCCCTTTATTATATTTTTTTGCCCATGTAGTCCCCATATTTTTATTATTGTGCCCCATAGAAGCCCACTATTGTTATTATTCTACCCTTACATTATTATTGTTATGTTGGCTCTAATTATATTATGACCCCTTAGACTCCTATATATAGAAAGGAGGTCTTGTCATTTGTGTCATCCAAGAATTGTTCATTTTTGTAATGTAAAGGAGGTTTCCCCCTCGAAGAGGCTTATTTCTAAGGCATTGATCTGTCTTTTCTATATTTTTGTGAGCTGCTTTCATAAGATTTGGTATTAGAGCTTTGGACTCTAGGGTTTCACTGCTCTAAATAGTTCATCATGGTATTTTCACTATAATATGTTTTTGCAGCATTTCAGAAGCTGACACAAAAAATCATTTGAGAAGACATCTTGCTAAATTGCGCATCCAAATTTAAAATCTTGTCTCAACATAGTTTCAGAGATATGATATGAGGAAGTTAGGGTTTTTGCAAGCTGCAAAATTTCATCTAAAATAGGCCATCATGGTATTTTCATTGTACCCTTTTCACTACAAAGTTTCAGAAGCTAAAGAAAAAACCCATTTTAGAAGAAATTGTTCTAAATTTCGGGTCTAAATTTTCAGATCTTGTTTCACTATATTTTCGGATATATTGTCTAAGGAAGTTAGGGTTTTTGCAAACTCCCAAATTACATCCTAAAGAAGTGACCTTTGGAAAATCTTCATAACTTTCTATCTAAGAAACAGATTGAAATTTCATAAGAAGTTATAGAAAGAGGACGGACTGTAGCTTTCTATGCATAGTTTTTAGATCTGAACGGTGAAACAGTGACATGTGGCATGTGGTACAAGTTCCCTCTATTGAAACATTATATAATCAGGTCATCATAGGAAATTGGGTATAACTCTTTCTTGGAGAATCAAATTTTGATCAGACTTGTGAGGTTAGAAGGAGGACTGAGAGGGCTACCGCAGGAGATAATTTCAAAACTTTGAGATCTAAAAATGCAGAGTTGTAGTAATTTCAAGATCAAGCTCCTGAAATCAGGAAAAGGTGATATGAGGAAGTTTGATGGAAAGGATCCGGTAAATTGGATACTACGGATGGAGCAATATTTTGATGTACATGGTGTACCACTATTACAAAAGGTAGGTATTCCATCTTCATATTTAGAACCAGAACAATTTTTATGGTATAAAGGTATTTGTTCTCGTAAACAACTTGTTACATGGTCAATTTTCATGGAGGAAATGATAGCAGATTATGAGGATACAAAGAGCAACACCTTCTTTAGAGCAACAACACAAAAATTGAAGAAAAGGGAGAAGAAGGGATTTGTTACAAAGTTGAAAGATAAATTATGGTAACAAGAAAGTCTACCCCTCACAATTATAAAGATGGAAGTGTTGTTTCTCCTAGCCTTCCATAAACTACAAGGGTTACACCACCACAATTGGAAGAAAAGAGAGAAAAAGGGATTTGTTTCAATTGTGATAAAAAATACATTAAAGTTCATAAGTGTGCTGAGAAGAAATTATTTTACATTGATCGTGGAGAGGAGGATGAAAAGGATGAAGAAACATTAAAACAAGAGAATATACACTAGGAACCAAACCCAGAGGAAAAAGAATGAATATGACCATATCTTGTAAAGAATTGGAAAGAATTACCACTCCTAAAACTCTCAAGATGGAAGGACATATCAAGAAGAAAAAGGTTCAACAAGTGAAATACCACATCGAGAAAGAATAAATGAATCTGACCATATCTTGTAATGCATTGGAAATAATTACCAATATTTAAGGACATATCAAGAAGAAAAATGTTCAAGAATTGAAATATCACATCAATTCTCAGGAAATCAATATATAAGGACATATCAAGAAGAAAAATGTTCAAGAATTGAAATATCACATCAAGTCTCAGGAAATCAGTCTGACCATATCTTGTAATGAATTGGAAGAAATTACCACTCCTCAGACTATCAAGATAGAAGGGCATATCAAGAGAAAAAAGTTAAGAGTGTTGACTCATTCGAGCCGTATGCATAATTTTATTGATTGTAAGATAGCCAAGGAATTGAATTTCTTCCTATATCCAACACCAGAGTGTCAAGTGATGGTTGCAAGTGGAGGAACCATAAATTGCTTTGGAAAGTGCCATAATATCAAGCTATCCATGGGAGAATATGTATTTAATAGATCAATTCTTTCCATTCAAATGGGTGGTGCTGATGTTTTACTAAGAGTCCAATGGCTACAATATTTGGGTACAATAGATTTTAATTTTCAAGAACTTTTCATGAATTCTTTTTGGGAAGGAAAAGAGGTTGAATTGTGGGGTATCGAAGGAAAACCTGGAAATATAATCAAATCTAACAACATGACAAAGCTTCTAAATAAAGAACAACGAAGTTTAATTTCACAATTATGTTCACTAGTGGATCCCACATCGAAATCATGTATTTCTCCAGATCTCCAAAATGTTTTGGACAATCATTCCAAGGTATTTGAGACTCTCAAAGGCCTCCCATCTATTCATGATCATGCTCATGCTATTCATTTGATTCCACAAAGTTTTCCTCCGAACATCATGCATTACATATATCCATATGCCCAAAGGAGTGGGAACTCATTCAAAAGTTGCAGAAGGTCCCAGTTCAAACAGTATTGCGAGAACTTGACAAGGAAGGAAAAATCATATTGGAACCTAAAGTAGTCACAGAACCGAGAAGTCAAAACCTACAAAATAGATCAATTTCAAAGTATCTCATCAAGTGGAAGAACTTACCTACTGAATATTCCACATGGGAGGACAAGAATTTATACAAAAGCATTAAGAACTACTCAAGCATTGAGGACAACACTTTTTTAAGGAGAGTGGCATGTTAGGTCCCTATACTACTAGTGTAACCCCTTATGGTTATTAGTACAACCCCCTTATTATATTGTTGTGCCCATGTAATCGCCATATTGTTATTATTGTGCCCCATAGAAGCCCGCTATTGTTATTATTGTGCCCTTACATTATTACTGTTATGTTGGCTCTGATTATATTATGACCACTTATACTCCTATCTATAGAAAGGAGGTCTTGTCATTTGTATCATCCAAGAATTGTCCTTTTGTGTAATGTAGAGGAGGTTTCCCCCTCAAAGAGGCTTATTTCTAAGGCGTTGATCTATCTTTTCTATCATTTTGTGAGGTAGTTTCATAACAGAAGACTTTTGTATATTACTACCATTAGGCCAGATATTATGCATGCAGTAGGCTTGATTTCCAAACTCCTGCAAAATCCAAGCAAGATTCATTTTGGAGTAGCAAAAATAATTTTGAGGTATGTCCATGGAACAAGAAATTATGGAATTTGGTATACTTCATCAAATAATTTTGGGTTGCTTGGTTATACAAATAGTGATTGGGTTGGATATTTTGATGATAGAAAAATCATTTCAGGTTATGTTTTCATCCTTGGATCAGGTGTGGCATTATGGTGTTCAAGAAGAAACCAATTATTTCATTTTCTTCTATAGAGGCAAAGTATATTGCAGCAGCAAAAGAAGAATGTGAAGAAATTTGGTTAGTATTGTTAGATCTAAAACAAGAAAAAAATATCCCACAACTATTTACTGTGATAACTTTTCTACCATTGCCATAACTAAAAATCTATTTTTTTATAATCACACCAAACACAATGATATCAAATATCATTTCATAAGGGTATATATGGCAAAAGGAGAAACCCAAATAAAGTTTTGTACAACAAATGAACAACTTGCAGATATATTTACCAAAGCACTACCTAAATGGAAGTTGAATCCATGAGGGATGTGCTTGGAATCACCTCATTAAGCATTAAGGGGGAGTGTTGAGGATAATGCTTAAACTGAGTTATGTAAATGTTGACAAGTTGGCGAGCAAATTTTGTGTTATGAGCTATCAGAATTAGGGTAGCAAATTTATAGATGTAGTCAGTGATCATTCAACAAATTATAAGGGACACTAGATTAGTCAAATAATGGATAGTCAAATTAGAATTATCAATTCTATATAGTAATGTATTCATTGTTCCTATGGAGATATGAGATTCCAATGAATGTTCACTTCATGGATTGAGAATTAGACTTCTCTTATTTTTCTTCATTAGTTTTGTTTATGTTTTCATATGTATGCTCTTGATAGATTTAACATGAGTCCCTTCGATGTATGGAAACATGAAGACCTATACACAGTGATGGAGTGCAATGTGAAATAGATGGAGATGGTTTGTATAGACAACCAATTGTGATGGTGGAAGTGTAGATTCATAATAAACAGAGTTTCCAGATAGGCTTTCTCAGTGCAGAGAGGATTCAGTCAACTAGGAAATGAGAAAATACTTAGTGAATATGGTGCAATAAATTACCTAAAATGCCTTTTCCAGAACATACCTATTTCTTCATTCGATCACTCCCATGTATCAATATCTACAAAGCATAAAATATTGGTGTTTCTGTACTTGTTTATTCGTTTCTCCATTATCTTCATATGCGCACTCCCATGTATCGATATGTGTGAAGTATAAAGTATTTTCATTTTTGTACTACAAGAGGCCAAGGAAAACTTGATGATCTATTCTTTGGGTTAATTCCTTTTATAGTGGTGGAGTGTCACCTTTAGAAATCAGATTCAAAGGAAAATTTTCAGACAGTCTTGTGGGAAGTGACTTGAATCAATGAGACAGTCACTTAGACGAGCTATATTCTATAGATTGCAAAGGAATAGTTATCGTAGTCCATATTACTAGCTAAGGAGACATTACAACTCAGTTGTGTAGACATTTTTTTAGAGTTTCGGAGGGTTAGATCACTCACTATAACAACTCAATTCTGAACTCTAGACAGTTGTTTGTGGAAGACCGAAGTCACAACTTTGTGACAATCATCTAAAATTTGTTCTAGAGATTTGTTTAGGAGCTCAAATGATATACACTTCACTTGTAGCTTATCTTTGTGGAGGGCTTAGAATAGAAGAGACCCAGACATGTGCAAAAGCTGCAAGTCTAAGGGAAGTCACATTAGTTTGTAGCCCAAAAAATAGATATCTCTAACGAGCGTGGAAGCTACCTAATGAATTAAGCTCAGAAAACCACCTTTAAGATAGCTCTGATATGTGGAGTTATAATTTCTCAATTTATTGACTTGAACATCAACCTATGCAAGTAGTGCTCAAAGGAAAGTGAGTAGATATGGAGCTGCTTTGAGAATACTCTTGAAGACAACCTTGGAGTGGCCTAATTCGAAAGCCTTTGTATGGACTTAAGGATTTACATAGAAGCCTTTGGAGCATCATTTAAGTAATACCTTGGTTGCGCAAAAAGTTTCTAGACAAAATATAGTTGAAATACCTTGGATCAGTAAAGTATTTGGACAATCGAGTACTAGGAGTCTTGGAGAGGTGAAGTAATTGTACAGTAAATTATTTGGATGCTAAAGTGTTAAGAGCCTTGGGCAGTGAAATTTGGAACTCTTGGAGAATTATTCGGGCACCATATTAAAAAATATTTGAATATTTATTGAAGACATTTTGAAGGCATCCTTGGAAATCATAATTCATTGTTGAAGGTCATCGTGAGGTAACTTGAAGAATTTGGATGGGTACGATGAAGAGTAGTGGTGACACCTTCTAAGAGATGAAGATTGCCGTTAATGATGCAATGTAGAGACTAAAGTGAATACTAAGCAAAGATTGGCAAGGCTTCTTGAAGAAGACATTGGGAGCCGTGAAGTATAACCATACACATCTTGAGGTACTAAAGCTAAGGGTTGGAGCCCAAGAGTTTGGAGCCTTGTTTCTACCTTGGAAGATAGGGTTGAAGCCCTTGAGGTTGGTACCTCAAAATTGACAAGGTTAGGTCCTTGGTAGTGCAATTCGGTGCCTCATAAATATAGGTTTGAGCCTGGGAGATTGAAGATTGGTGTCTTCATCGATGGTTGGATCCCTACATATATTGTACTTGATTTATTATAAAATGGAAATTAATAAAATCATTTATTTTTATTAGTCATTTTGTGTCTAAATATAAGTGATATAATTAGTAAAAGTAACAATTTAAAAGAAATGTCGATTCACCCCCCCCCTCTCATTATTTCTGACAATTGGAATGAAATCTAGTACCTTATCACAAGCCTAATAGCTTGAAGGTTGATCCTTAGAACACAAATGGAAAAGCTAAGGAAGAAAACCTCCAATCCTGGTAAAGAAGTCTCTTCCTCAATCATGAAAACTGAAGACAATCAAATTGGGAAGGTTCCATTGTTCAATGGAAACTTTGATGTACGAAAGGTAAGAATGAGAAATTTCTTAATGGCTCAAGGCATTGCATTATGGGAATGAATGATTACTGATAACATCATGAGCAAAGAATCTAATGAGTACGGTGCAAAAGCTATGAAGGAAATCTTTAATGGGCTACTAGATTCTATAAAGGCCAATTTGGAAAAATGTTCATCGGCAAAGGGTATATGTAACGAAATTCACAACCTTCACTCAAAAGGAGAATTGACCATGACCACAAGTCAATAAAATGATGGAAAGGAAGAACGAAATATAGAAGCCCTCAAGGAAGCTGAAAATAAGACTGATGACATCAAGGCCAAAGAAGACCTAGAATAAGAATAAAGAAAAGAAGACTTCGAAGAATATGTCCTTACTGAAATTATAGCTTCCATGGAAGAGATTAAGAGTTTGAAAAAGGAAAATAAAAAACTTAAGAAGAAATCTCAAGATGGTGACCAACACAAGACATAGAAGGAAGCTAGCCTTTCAAGATTCTAGTACTATAAAGAGATGAGGATCTCACCAAACTCAAGGATGAATTTAATCAAAACAAAAGAAAGCATCATGAAGAATTCATATCCATGACAAATCAATTGGATAAGGAAAATAAAAGGGAAGAAACTTTGTCAAGCGAACTTTAACAATGACTCAAGAGCCTGAATAAACTTGAAGAAGGGATTGGTCAATACAAGGAAGATGTCTCTTCCATTAGATCTCAACTGGAATAAGCAAGGAAACAAGAACAACGAGTGGAGAAGTTGAAGGAAGCTTTGGCATTCATAGAAAGGCAAGTTGATCAAGAAGAAAAGGATAGAAACACCATGATATGTCAACTCGAAGAAAAGGATGATGACATCACCAAGTTAATATCAACAATTGCTTCTCTTAAGTACCAATCATGTCAAGCAACAAAGAAGAAGGAGAAAATGGAGATCATTCTATCAAAGAAGGATGAAGAATGCAAGAAAATGAAGGAAGAAATTTTCTTTCTTAAAAAGGAAGTTGAATTATTGAATAAGAAGTTGAAAGGTTCTCAAACCCTAGGTGACATCCTAAGTCATCAAAGGTCTTCCCTAAATAAATCAAGTCTTGGCTATACAGGTGAATCCTCAAGCAAGAATGATAATGCTTCAAACAATAAGGATGTGAGGAAGCTAGGAAGAAATGTTGATGCCCCTAGTTCCAGTAAAGGGAAGGAGAAGGGTCAAGGAAACATGGAAGAAATATTATTCCAAGGAAACTTGTAGATGGTGTCAATAATATAAGAGGTAATGAATACCATAAAAGAATCCCAAGGAAAAAAGACTTCAGAAGTAAATCAACAAAATATTCATCTCCCAGGTATCAAATTATATTTCTTGGCTATTGTTATTCTTGTACAAACTTTGGGAACATGGAAAAATATTGTAAGGCATATCACAAAGACAAATATAATTGTCGCATTCAATCTCCTAGAAGAAATTTTGCAAGAAGAAGTCATGCTTTATTATTCATGAACTAGATGGAGCACTTGAGTTGCCATAACCTTGGACATATGACACATGATTGCAACTTGACTTGGGTCCCTAAACAAGCTAAAACTATGTCATCAAAGCTAAAGAAGAAACTTACGCAAGTATGGAGAAGGAAGCAAATTGGATCCCGATGTCTCTCCATCACTCGAGCCAACAATAGATGTTGTTGATTTGATGACCTCATCATTAATATTCCAAGTATTTGATAGTGATACCCTAGAAAAAAAGAGACCATGAATACAATTAGGGGGAGTTTGTGATTCTTGAATATTCTTGGAGAAGCTATCTGTAAATGGGCCCTATGAAATCCCTGATGAGTCATACATGGATAATCATCATTTGATAGATCATCTCTCTTGAGAAGCTCCATTGAAGAATATGATCCCTTTCTCATTCAGTGGACTATTATTGAGGATATCTTCTTTTTTATCACTAAGCAAGTAATCTTTCTTAAGGTATAGGACTTTCTACAGACAGGTGGAGTTGGTTCATCCATGAATAAGTACGTCTTGGACCATATTTCCAGATGAAAGAGCATCATGACATGGGGAGTAACATACCTATGAAGAACTACTATTGATGATGAAAATATGATGAAAAGAAGTAGCCTGACAGGGGGAGTACATGGGCACCCTATTTGCGATTGATGTAGAATGGGGAGAGAATGTTGAAAGGGAAAGAATATTGCCATCAATGACAAAGTCAAGATTGTTAATCAAGGTTGTCATTAATGTCAATATGGCATTGGTTGAGACAAAAAATATTCTTGAGATGTCTAGTTCAATATGATGATGTCATGACTCTTGTTCGACAAGGATGCCATCAATTAATATGTGAAGCCACTAATGAAGAAGTCTTAAGAAGTGCCAAATGCAAAATTCCAATCATATGCCTTATTTGATGATCTAGACCTTAATCCTTTATGAAATATGGAGGACTACACTTGATGAATGATCACACTTGATGATGGCACTTGATGAGGTCTTGATAACGTGGTTGGAAGACTAGATGATGACGTGGAAGATCTCATTTGTTGGTTGGAATACTACCTTGGAACTTTCTGATGAGCCCCAGAAATGGATAATTATGTGGACTCATTTTGCCTCTTATTTCGACATAATCTGCCATTATCATTATTTTATTGCATGTTTTTGAATATATTTAGGCTAATAGAGTGAATTGGGTTAGTCATTTTTCCATGTAGTCTAATGTGTGTATTATGCAGATTTTTTGGTCAATTTTAGACGAAGTCAAGGGATTTATGAGCAAATGGTAGCCAAAACTCGAGGAAAATAGGCAAGAGGATCTGTAGGGAGGTGTCCCCTTCATTAATAAGCCCTTTCCTCAAATTCTCCATTAGAAACTCGGACCACAACCAACCACATTAGTGCATTCAAGGGGCAGCCGAGCAAGTAAAGAAGGAGTATTATTTATTTGCAGTTTTGGGAAGTTGAGCTCTTTGATTTTAGGAGAGCTATTGGAGACTGGATTTGTATAAATAGGGGGGCTTACAGCCTCAATTTTGTTAGTTGGATGTTAGCTATTTCTTGGTATATTTTCACACTTTTCTGTAGCATTGTACTCAGCTCATTTTCGAGCTCTTTTTGAGAACAATTTATGTGATATATCTGTTATTTTTGATAATGAAGATGAACCAAGTTTTGAGCTAGCACTAATCTTTTCTAGAGGGAAAAATCTCTTGGTCTAGGGCCCAACACAAGCGGTCCAGCACCTCCTTTATGTATTTATATGTTTTTTTTTCCATTCATGAGTTAATTTCTCCTGCATATACTCAATTTTCTTCATTAGATTAGGTTGCTTTTGATGGTTAGAATAGTTGTTTTTGTTTCAAGTTGCTTAAGTAAGTTGTTGCAGTGATAGAGAAGGATCCAAAAAGGCCAACAAAAGGTCTTGATCTCCTTTCTCCCTCCTTGGGACCATGATTTTAGGTCAAGGCACTACTGCTGCCACCAAAAACATTGTTTTTGCTCTTCCATGCAACTGCTAGTGTAATCCTTTGATTTGGAAAAGTTGATATTGGTTCAGATTTAATTGCTTAGATCATTCCATATCCTTTTACCATAGTTCTGTCATATTATTTTTAGTTCATAAGCTATTGTTCAACATTTTCTAGTTTTAGGTCAGAAATTAGGTTAAGCTAGACAAAACTCTGATTTTTAGTTCTTCCTTTGGTCAGTTTTGAGAAATAAATGTGCAAATCTCTTGCAAGACATCTCAGCTCATCATTCCTCCATAAAATAACCAACATCAATTCACTTCTCCCCAATTTCCCCATTCATTCCCAACATTTCTCCTGTCTGCCCTAATTTTTGTGTCTTTCCATAAAGTTGCTTTCTTTCCCTTTGAACAAATCCAACCATCTCATTCATCGTTCATCTTCCTTGTCAAATATAGACCCCTCAACACCTTCATCCAGCTTTAATTTCCATTTTTCCATCATTTTTCCACCTTCAAAGCTCTAAAAACCACTTTTGGCCTCCTCCTGTAGATCCTCCTGTAGAACCTCCAGTACATCCCCTGCAACCTCCTATAGAATTTCCGGCGAGTGATTTTTCGAAGTCTGATCACAATGGGAGTCTTCAAAAGGGTGCTAGGAGATTCTTAGGCCCTCTCCACACCTTCCTCACCTTCTCCAAAAGCCAACTCCATCTTCCTTTGCCACCAAACCTCTACACAACCACAACCAGTCAAATCACAAGTATAATAATTCCACATAAAAATACTTGACCCATGTGGATATTGGTGGCGACCCACTAATTCCACATGAATCCCCTCTAGTGCTTCTTTTAGTTCTTTCAGTTTCCTTAATTATAGCAAAGTTTACTATTTTTAGCAGTTTTTCAGGTCCTAAACTTCCCGAGCTGTTTTGAGGCCCTAAAGGAAGTTTTTTGGGAAATCTACCGCCAATGATTTTTCTTTCTAAAAATCATATTTTCTGTCGTAGTCCTCAAAGAGATCCTTTGAACGGGCTATCATGCACATCAAACATAGATAAGACGACCAATTCGCGACCCCAGGAAGTTGATGTACCAACTTACCCGAAAACGGGGCCCACAATTTAGCGTTTCATCTTCCAGGGTTAGGTTTTGGAATGTGAAGGGTTTTTCCATTGTTTCTCAACAATAAATAGGCATTCGAGCCTCATTGTAACACAGTTCAGAGGCATGTAGCCACACATCTCTTCTCTGAGATAAGCTGCCATCGCCCTAGCTAGTTTATTTCCATTTTTGGTTGTAAGCATATTTCAGTATTTTCCATTAATGAAATGAAGTATTATTTCTGCTGCATCTTGTGTATATGGTTATCTCTGTAATTTTTTGCGTTCCTGTTTAAGTCTGGATCAGTGGTATCAGAGCAGTCTGTTTTTTCTCTGTTTTTCTTTGCATGTCCCCAACAAGGTCGGGATATAAGGAGTAAGGGCTTGAGCTGGTCAAACCTTTGCAAGACCAGCCTCGCAAATCCCGACGGCCTCCCATGGCGGATGAGAAGAAAGACGAGGGAGCAGGAGATCCTATCAAAATCTTGCTCGAAGAAGCCCTTGAGCGACAACGAAACGCGATGATGGACAACTTTGCCCAAATCCTTCAGCGGCTACCCAAAAGTGACGCATCGGCTTCCAGCAGCTACTCTGAAAATGCCACGCCCTTTAAAGTACAAGTTAATTTTGAAATCCCCATATTCGAGGGTCAGATAGACACAGATGCTGTAGATAAATGGTTAAATCTGCTAGAGGGTTATTTTTCTGTTCATGAATTTTCGAGTCGGGAAAAGATTGTTTTCGCTCTTCTCAAAGCATCCCCCCACATCAAGGACTGGTGGGAAACCTACTGCGAGCAGAAGGATGAAACTACAGGCTCGCTATTTTTAGCCGCACCCACCTGGAATTCATTCTGGGATGCCATTAAGGAGCAATACTACCCTGTTGGAAGCCATGAGGATGAATACATAAAGTGGACCACGCTACGGCAGAGAAGGGATCAAGATATGCCAGAGTTCACCAATCTTTTCCATACCCTTCGCACGAAGTTGGCTATCAAGGATTCAGAACAACATTTGATACTCAAATACCACGGCTACCTGCACAAGTACATCCAGGAAGAAATGGAATTCCTGAACATCTCCTCTCTTGGCATAGCATACTGATATGCCATCAAGATCGAGCAGAAGTTTAAACAAAAGAAGCGACACTTTGGATCTGTGAATCCAAAGCAAGGGAAAGGTGCCCCGAAACCACATAACAAAGGACAAAGCTAAGGCAGGGCAGCCCAAGACAACCCACCAAAGCTACAAGCAAAGAACAGTGCCTCAAAGCCGAAAAAGGACACGGGAAAATGGTGTGAGTTCCATAAGAGCTCCACTCACAACACAAGTGAGTGTCGGGCGAAGCAGTCACTGGTGGCTAAGCTAAAGGATTCGGAATCAGATGCAGGTTCCTACTCTGAGTCAGAACCCGACAAGGGGAATGACAAAGGGAAGAAAATCATTGATGCGGATCCCAATGCCACTGTTGCTACTACCAAGATCCAGAAAAATGAACCCGAAGATCCAGAGGAGGAGGAGCGTCTCTTCGACTCCCAAATGTGGGTAAGGGGCTCCCCGCTACAGTTCATTGTCGATAGCGAGATCCAAAAGAACCTCATTTTGGCAGAGGTCGTGAAGCGGTTGGGCTTACTGACCACAGCACATCCACAACTGTACACCATGGGGTGGCTGCACCAAGGACGGGATCTTCGCATAAGCCAACAATGTCGCCTTCCATACAACATCAAGCCCTTCATAGATGAGGTATTGTGTGACATTGCTCCCCTTGAAGTTTGTGATGTATTATTAGGACAACCATACTTGTGGAAGTGACATGCTGTGTATGAATCAAGGCCTCGTGCTGTTATTATTACATTGGGAAATCAATTGTACAGGATACCAGAGGTAGCACCATCTAATGCCATCTCTTTGATTATTACAAAAAAATGCAGTAAGCTTATTTCCAAAACTGGAAAATTTGTTTTCGTGATGATACGCCCTCAAGGAAAGAGGAAGATGGTGGCCACAACCTCCAAACAGGGCCCCTCTACACGACAACTACAGATGGACAAGGTCGTGGAGGAGTACGAGGACATCTTCACCTCCCACGTAGGGGTTCCTCTGCACTGTCAGGTCAAGCACTCCATCGATCTGACCCCAGGTGCGCCGCTACCCAATGGACCAATTTATCGGCGCTCCGTTCTAGAGAATGATGAAATCAAGAGGCAGATTCAGGAGCTGTTGTAGAAAGGCCACATTCGTCCGAGTTCATCGCCTTGTGGGAGCCCAATTGTGTTGGTACAGAAGAAGGATGGGACTTGGAGACTCTGTATTGACTATCGGGCGCTGAACAAGATCACTGTCCGTAATAGGTACCCGATCCCACGGATTGATGACCTCCTGGACCAACTAAAGGGGGCGAAATATTTCAGCAAGATTGATTTGAAGTCAGGATATCACCAGGTACCAATTGAACCCTCTGATGTGTGGAAGACTGCTTTCAAAGCCAAGGAGGGCCTTTTCGAATGGTTGGTTATGCCTTTTGGGTTGACGAATGCTCCTGCAACCTTCATGAGGCTAATGGATGACATCTTGCGGCCATTCACCAACTCATTTGTAGTGGTATGCTTGGATGACATTTTGATCTTCAGCCAAAGTTGGGAAGAGCACCTCCACCACATCCGACAGGTTCTCTAAACACTGCGGCAACACAAGCTATTTGCCAATTTGGAGAAATGCACTTTTGGCATGACCCAGGTTCAGTATCTGGGATACATTATTGATGAAAATGGGGTGCATGTGGATCTAGCCAAGATCCAAGTCATTCGGGATTGCCCATCTCCAACCACTCTGATAGAGCTCCTCAGCTTTCTAGGTCTTGCCAACTTCTACCACAGGTTTTTGTTGGGGTTTTCTCATATCACTTGGCCTTTGAGTCAAGTCACCAAGGGAGGAGCAAAGGCCAAATTCTTTTGGTCTGAATCTCAACAGAAGGCATTCATAGCGTTGAAGGATCGCCTCTGCATGGCACCAATGCTCGCATTACCATATTTACAACAACCATTTGAGGTCGAGACAGATGCCTCTGACTATGCTATTGGGGCAGTCCTTACTCAACACGGGCATCCAGTGGCATATCAGAGTGAAACACTTTCAGACACAGTTCGGAAGTATCCCACTTATGATAAAGAGATGTATTCCGTTGTGCAGGCCTGCTGACAATGGAAGCATTACATTTTGGGGAAGGAAATGGTCATCCACACAAACCACCGACCCCTGCAGTTCATACAGACCCAAGGGAAATTGCAGAATGATCGCCATCAGAGGTGGTCCACATACCTGCAACAGTTCCATTTGGATATCAAGTATAAGAAGGGTAGCACTAATAATGTTGCAGATTTCCTCAGTCGACCACCGATCATGGCGTTAACCACCGTGCTCAACTCCTATGGGCACGAGACTTCTGATTGGCCACTGCTCTACAAAACCGACCCGGAATTCAGCCACACATACCAGAACCTCTTGGAGGGTCAACATCTTCCAGGTTTTCACCTCCAGGACGGCCTGTTATGCCACTTGGGTCACCTTTGTGTTCCTTTAAGCGAGCGTGCCAAGATGATTTGGGAAGCATACTACAGTTGGGCTGTTGGGCATTTTGGGGTCGCAAAAATTGTGGCAGTACTACAGAAGTATTTCTATTGGACGAATCTTCAACAGGATGTCGGGAAGTACATCAGGTCATTCACTGCCTGCGCCATTGCCAAACCGACCATTAAGAAGCAAGGCCTCTATACCCCGCTGCCTACCCTTAATCAGCCTTGGGAATCCATCTCCATGGATTACATGTCAGGCCTTCCTTCCACTAAGCATGGAAATGACTGTGTTTTTGTGGTTGTTGACAGGTTCTCAAAGATGGCCATTATGGCGGCCTGCAAGAAGAATATCACAGTAGAAGCCACTACTAAACTCTTCTTTGAATGAGTGTGGTTACAGTTTGGGATCCCAAAGTCTATCATCTCAAATCAGGACAACAGGTTCCTCAGTACATTTTGGTACAGTCTCTGGTCGATGCTGGACACCAAACTCACTAAGTCCACAGCCTTCCATCCTCAAACTGATGGCCAGACAGAGGTTGTCAACAGGATGATCGTACACATTCTGCGCATGTATAACTCAAAGCATCCACGCACATGGGACGAGAGCCTCCCCTATGTTCAGCACAGCTACAACCGGGCTCTCCACAGCTCGACTGGCCACAGCTCTTTTCAGGTGGGCTTGGGATTCCAGCCACTATGTCCCATCGATGTGGCCATGCCATTTGCAGTTACTCATGAAGATTCTGCTCATGTCCAGTCCGAAATAGATAAGGCAAACAACTTCATTGAGCACATCCAACATATTCGCCAGCTGGTCCATGACATTCTGGAGAAATCTAATGCTAAGTACAAGCAACGACATGATCAACATCGAGTGTCACACAAGTTTCAGGTGGGTGACAAAGTCTGGTTGCATTTGCAAAAGGAACGCCTCACCGGAGCCTATCGGAAACTCAGACCACTCTGATATGGCCCTTACACCATTACCAAGGCTGTGGGAGACAATGCATTTGAGCTCAGCATTCCCCCATTCCTTGGCCTACACCTGGTGTTCAATGTCGACGGCCTTCGGCCATACTTTCTGCCATTACTAGACACGTCCGACATTGCAGAACAACTCACACCCACAGAGTTAAATGCAGCTTGCATGGAAAAAGTTGCAACTGATCGGATCATGGACACACATAAAAAGCACACTCGCCAGCAGAATATCGAACTGTATCAAGTTGTCAAAGCAGGACAACTCCTTCACCAGGGCAAGTGGCTCACCAGGGACAAAGTGCAGCAGAAGTTCCCTCATCTCATGGAGGAACTCAACGCAATGGGGACCATTGCTTCCTAAGGGGGGAGGAATGATCCAAGTGGATATTGGTGGCAACCCGCTAATTCCACGTGGATCCCCTCTAGTGCTTCTTTGAGTTCTTTCAGTTTCCGTAATTATAGTACAGTTTACTATTTTTAGCAGTTTTTCGGGTCCTAAACTTTTGGAGCCGTTTTGAGGCCCTAAACGACGTTTTTTTCGAAATCTACCGGTAGTGATTTTTCTTTTGTAATAATCATCTTTTCCATCATAGTCCTCGGAGACATCTTTCCAACGGGCTATCATGTGCGTCAAACGGAGATAAGATGACCAATTCGTGACCCCGGGAAGTTGACGCACCAACTTACCCAAAAACAGGGCCCACAATTTGGCGTTTCATCTTCCAGGGTTAGGTTTTGGAATGTGAAGGTTTTTTCCATTGTTTCTCAACAATAAATAGGCCTTCGAGCCTCACTGTAACGCAGTTCAGAGGCATGTAGCCACACATCTCTTCTCAGAGATAAGCTGCCATCGCCCTAGCTGGTTTATTTCCATTTCTGTTTGTAAGCATATTTCAGTATTTTCCATTAGTGAAATGAAGTATTATTTCCGCTACATCTTGTGTATATGGTTATCTCTGTAATTTGTTGCGTTCCTGTTTAAGTCTGGATCAATACTCAAAAGTACAAAAGGATGATTTCTTCTCATTTCTCTTTAAAAGTAGCTTGAATAAATTCAATTTACCTTTTCAGTAGTCAATGGCACCCATTTTAGTCATTTCCATCTCTTTTCTTGCAAAAGTAGGGTTAGTGGGTAAACTAGGGTTTGCTAGGGTTTGCTAGTGTTTACATTTCATTTCAGTTTTCCTTCTCTTTCTCCAAGTAGAATAGCCCCTATAGAGTTAGTTTCCTTTCATCACAGTTAAAGCTTATTTTGAGAACTCACAGAAGTTGGCTTAAGCTCCTAGAAAACATGCGCGATTTGATCATGTGATAGCTTGCAGTGAGAGCTAGTACTTGTGCATATAGCATCGTCGCTTCCAAGTTTGTTATGAACTATCGTGATGATAAAAGTAAAGAAGGAAGCCCCAAGAGTTGCAACATTATTGCTACAATACTAGAGGACACCACTTTCTGAATGATGTTGCCTATGACATATCACTACACCATTTTATGATGGCATGATATGATACACTCATTGCTGGATACTATCATGATGACATGGATGTCCTACATGACCATATGATGATGAAGAAGCCAAACAATGGAGAAGGCATATTGTCTCAAACTTTGTATCCATAAAATTTAAGGACAATCACAAAGAAAAAATATTTTTTCAACTTTAGATGCATATTTTTCTGAATGGGACCTAGATGATCTTAAAAAGGATTTTTTCATGTTTATAATGAGCCCTTACATGCCATGAAAATCATAGTGGTTGCTGAGAAAATGAATTTTTTAAGTTGAGAAATATACATTTTATTGCAAGCCAACCTACACTCATGCATGCAAGTTGGCCTCTCAACCAAGGGACGTGTGCCTTCATTCGGGAGATGAAATAACTATTAATACAAGTATTAACACTCATTTCATTGAACAAATTTTGGTGAAAGACAGAAAATTGACATAGAAACTATAGGAAGTTGAGGAGAAATTGAAGATCTATTGTTTGGGTTAGTTCATTTTACAGTGGTGGATTGTCAGCTTCAAAAATCGGATTGCATAGGAAAATTTTCAAACAACCTTGTCGACAATGACTTGAATTAGTGAGTGTTGGATTATGGCAGCCTAACCCAAGTTCAAAATTATTTAGCCTAATAAATCCCTACACTACTGGCCCTTTCGACATCAGCCTACAAAGCCGGACTGAAGTCTCACTTGAAGCAGTATGGCGGGATGCTGGAACCAAGTTTCACACCCTTGTGATGGATGTGATGTCAGTTTAGTCCAACTAAACATGCCTTCATGCAGGTCGCTTTGCACACTATTCTACCCTTCAGTACATTTGCAATTTTTTATAATCGACTTTTGCTCAACCCTAACCAGGGGCTGAAGTCCTTTCACACTGCTAAGGTAGCAAACTGTGATATCTCCTAAACTACACCAAGTATCTTACTTATCTTATTAATAGCTCTTGATTATCTTCGCGTAAATATATATTCTAACTTGCATTCACTTAGCCAATACAATTATACAAATTCATGCATCATATAAGCATTAAAATTGAAATTCATATAGAATATAATAGATGCATAAAACAAGAAATGAAGACCTAGAATTGATAGAAACTTCTCTTTATTAATAATTCCACTGTTTACAGACTCGACTCACCCTATGCACTAAGTTGTAGGGGCTTGCACACTCAGCTGCAGACTACTAGGCCTCTGCGCACTCAGCTACAGAACCTTTTCTTACACTACGACCCAAAACTATACTTTACACTTAAAAAATATCTCGCATACATCATTCTTCCTTAGACTTTCTATTATTGATGCCTTAACTACTTAGAGGGTCAGTCTATTTATACAATCCCATGATCCGCAGACCATGGGTAGATATTCTACAACCGAAATTACATAATCAAATAAGGGCGGACAACCCAATGACTCTTTAACAACTACATGCTTCGCACCCACAAAATGTGGAGTCTTCACATTGGCATTAAAAAATTGACCAAAATTTGGGCTATAAGCCCCAGAACTTCCCTTAGAGTATCACGCACCCAACAAGCCACCAACACAAACATCATGACTCGCCGTCGAGACACTTTGTAGATGCAAAGATCTTTGTGCAAAGACCTCCCAACTCTAATTAGATCATTGCAAGTTCGGCAGCACACTGAGAAGTTCTCTATTGAACCTCCATTACATGCTATTCAGGTGTGACCAGTGTCATCGAACTGCTGCCCTAAATCCTCCCCTGAGTTTTTTGTGGATGAGCGAGCTTTGCTTCAATGGAGGTTGTAATTGTATATGCCTCATCAATCCACAACTGTAGGCATGCTTTCAAAACTGCTTCATTATGCCGAGTAGCATTGACTTGCTCCTTGAGCACCCTTTCCTGTTACATCCTTCTGAACCTCTATGTAAGGGTAGCCAACCTCATCATATCTTTGCTGAAGCTCATGCTCGGTCTCTAGAGGCTCTATGTTTAGGTCCTCCTGCAGTGTGGTGAGGACCTTGAATGACTGTTCGAATAGCTTCATGTAGTACATCACTGCACGATTAACCGCTGCCATTGCTATTGTCATCAAGGTGGTACGTTATTCCTTAACCTCTAGTAGAGTTGAAGGCTATGCCTTCAAATGTAGTTCTACTATCTGAAGGTTTAGTTGCAGCTGAGCCCTAGCCATTTCTACTCTAGCATTATGCATGCTTGTTGCTAACATTCGGATGCATGCCTCCACTAGTTCCTCTATCTGGATGGCCAAATCTGGAACCATCTAGCAGGCTTCCTCCACCACCTTCACTATTTGTTTGTTCTGCGCCACTGCTACGTTGTGCTTCAGGCTCAACTGCTCAATATTGATGTGATGCTCACTCAATACCTGTAGCGCGCAACTCTCCCTAGTACATAGTTCTGTAGTGACTCCATCTTGCAAAATACAGAGTTTCTCTTGAGGTAGAGTAGCCATGTGTAACCCGCTTCCTTTCAAGTTGTTGACCATAGGCCAATCATCCTCATTTTATGTAAGGAGTGTTCCATTTCGTAGCACTATTTTGTCGATCATCATAGCACGCAAAATTTCCTCAGTTGCAAGTGTGCCGACTACGAGGCTGGTTGACACTGTACCATCCTGTAGAGCACACACCTGCAACTACTCTGTTTGTGTCCCGAGAGTCCCCAATACCATCTGGTGTTGCTCCTCAAACTGCTGGAGGGCGTCCATGGTGAAATCCTGCACGGTCTCACCGATATCATGTAGATCCCCTTCAATTAGGGTGATTGGGTCGAATGACGTTTTTGAGGCCTTCATCTTCTTTCACGGCCCTACCTGGTCTCTTGGGCACGAACATTTTAGCTGGGTGACTGTTGTCTGTAGGTCCATGCCACCTTGTTCTATGTCTATTTTTAGGAAAATGTAACTTCTATCATTTTCACTCTTCTTCTCCTCTCTTCTGTTGTTCCTCAGCTAACTTTGCAGCGTCGTGTGCCACCTAGGCCTTAGCTACTGCCTCTTCCTTCCTATGTTTTTTGGCGAGTTGCGGCATCTGCAGTTTCGTTTCTTCCTTCTTCCACTACTCGGTGGACTACTCTACTACCAGCAAGGAGATAGCTGGGGTGCACCACTCAAGCGGGCAAGACTCAAGGACAACAAAAATTACATCATCGACTGCAAAGTAAGGTAGCTCATGCCACATCTTCATAGGGTGCTTCCGCACCCTAATGAGGATATGGTGGAAGTCCAATTTAAACTCTGCGAAGCTCTACAGGATATTGTACACCATGGGTGATAACCATGGCTTGTGATTAATCCCCATTTTTACGTTCATCTCCATGTGCACCGAAAATATCTTGTTCTCCCTTATCCTCTATGCGTCCCTAGTTGCCCACAACGAAGCATACCTCGCTACCTCTAAAAGGTCCTATGTGATCAATGGGAACTGGATATCTTTAGGAAACTCCCATGCCACCAGTACTATTGAGAACAAGAGCCATGCATAATGGAATCTTTTCCCATGCTACTATGCCTCATGGTAGTTCTCAAGGAACTCACTGCATAGATTGTTTGCCCAATTGAACTTGACTCGTTCTGGGCATTGCACTGCTAGTGCAACCACTGGCATAGTCACCTCATCCATGCGACACTTTCACATCACCCTTCCTGCCAATATCTATGTCACAACCTTGACTGTATGGTTGTTTATGCTCAATATGGCGTACCCTCACTTCTTCTTCTCCAACATAAATTTCTTTTTCACAACCTCCATGATGGCCAAGTGAACACTTTTTCCCTCTAAAATGTTCACTGGGTCCCCCCTACACTAGGTAGCCATGTGATTCGGTGGTAATGTGATACCCAGAGTGAGTTTAGCAACCCTACTTTGTGAACACCTCTGAGCCATTTGCATGGCTCCAACTCTATTATTTGAGTTGGGGCATATTTCTTCTGGTGCAATAGCTATGTAGTTGCTAAATGCGGGAACTTATTATGGTTCACGAGGTCCCAATCTTTAGATTTTAATATGGGAACCCATCACAAGTGTGCTCCTTCAAAACTAATGTTTTCATGAAGTAGTGGAGTTTGTAGGGAGCTCTTGCTCTCATTTATATCCTTGGGTACCTTGGCTTTACCCTTCTGCGGAGGAACATATTCAGGCAACCTAGTGAGAGGGTCCGCACCATAGGTTTTG
This sequence comes from Pinus taeda, assembly GCA_000404065.3. Lineage (NCBI taxonomy): Eukaryota > Viridiplantae > Streptophyta > Pinopsida > Pinales > Pinaceae > Pinus > Pinus taeda. The sequence goes on from APFE030639983.1 coordinate 157,554, forward strand.
ACTTCCATCTCTACATCCTCCTCCTCATTGGCCTCCAAATTAATGGCCTTCCCCTTATCCTCCATTGTGAGCTTGGCCCTTAGTGGATTTCTAGATGAGATGCGGAATGATATCATGCCCTGCTTATCGTTTCTAGGTCTTGGCATGTGTAGCCATTTACGGATCTCAGCAACTATCTCAACGCTCTCTCGGGCTTCCACTTTGGTAATTTCCTGCATGGCTTCCTCGGTGGTCACTACTCCAGTATCCATGACTCCTTTGGGTGTTTCCATAGTGCAATTCCACAGTTCTCTCAGCGTCTCTGGCAATTGCTCAAGTAACAAATTCGCCTTCAGAATATTGAACAAGTCTCTGTTGATGAATATCTGAGCATGCAACAACTTAGTTCTCAAATTTCCAAGTGTTGTTTGTTGGACAACCCTTTAAAATTTATAGTACCTTTTGAATTTGAATTCGATCATTCCCCCCACATTCAGTCGATTAATGCTAGATTGATGGAAAATTTTCAAGAATCCAGCCCATAAAGTTCACCTTAAATGCCCGTCGCCCGATCCATTTGGCCTCAACCCAAGCATCACATCGTGGGTAGTGACTGTAATGGTCATTTTTGGTAGACCTATGCACCATCACAATTCTCTTCAAATTATCGTGGACCCTATGACACTTCGCTACTGCACACAGTCCTAACATCGTGTAGTTCTTGGGCAAAGTAGTTTATAGTCTCGCACCTCCTATCCGCTACCTGGAGAGCTAAGACTGTGCCCTGGTCAACTAGTCAGGTGGCAGGGCCACCTATGTATGGATTCAAATGACTTCCTTTCACATTTCCTAGGAAGGGTTCTCCATTTAAAATTACCAACTATACCACACCACCATCGATAATCTCCTTAATAACTTAAGATCCTAACCAGTGCATTCAGAATTTCCCTTGGAATTGTTCAAACTTACTATTATACAAAAAAACCATATCATTTACCTTGAATGCACACGGATTGATGTGCCAGTTGTGCCATGCCTTTTCACATTACTTTTGTACCTACTGGTGGAATCCAGCCAAAACTCATTCTACTTCGAGTTCTTCTAGCTATGTGAGCCTCTTCTATAAGACTACACAATCTGTCATATATGTGAGCATTGCTATGCGTAGACTAGGCACAATGTATTCCATAGGCAATATGACTTCCAGCCCATAGATAAGCCTAAAAGGTGTTTGTCCCATCAGTTTCTTATGTGTCATTCAATAAGCCCATAACACTTCAGGTATGCATAGATCCCAATCACTTCGCTACGTATTGCATATCTTTGTCAGCACATTACATACCTTGTTGAATGCTTCTGTGCATATAATCCTTTGCGTGATTGATGTTCCCGTATAATGTTTTACCAAAATGAAGAGCCATCTGCAAGGTCGCCCCCCCAACACATGCTTATTGACGATATATTTTAGTGCAGAGTACGTGTGCGTCTACGCAAGTTTGGTCTTACATCCATAGGCCTGCACCCACTTTGTCAAATGTGCATGTGGATCATCATGTCCATCATAATTTTTTTGTTAGTCTCACCTTAGGCTTCCCAAATTTTCCTCACATCATTCTCTTACATTCATGCCAATCATCAAAGCTTTCTTTGTGTGTACCCCACCATCTCATGGGCATAGCGTGTAGTACCCATTCGAAGGCCTAGAAGTGTTGCTTTTTTGGGACTTCCCTTTCAAAGGCATCCAAGAAGGTATCTACCTCATTTAGACCATCATAAGTAGGCATATCTCCTACTTCTATCGACACGCAGTGCAACAACCTTGTCATCATATTGCAGTTTAGTGTAGTTACTTCGTGTAACAGATTCTGCTATCGCTCTATTTCTCAGTCAGAATTTGAAGTGCCGGAGCTCTCATGTTCCCATGTAATACATCCATCTGCGGTGGGATTCACACAGTGTTGGTCTCACATTGTTATCTTGTAGATGTAGTCTAGATCATCATCACTTTCATAGTCACGGACTGGCTCTGTATATAGCGATCCTTCAGCAGAGTCAACAGCTATATTTACATGCATTGACTTCTTTTCAAAGATCATTTTTATCTTCTTCATATTAATTACCCCATTAATATCAATGGCCCAGTCAATTCCTAGGAGCGTGGGGTAGTGATTGTTGTCATCAATAATCTTTGTTACTTCGAAATCTACCAGTGTTTTTGCTCCCTCAATATCCATAGTTATTCCCTACAATCACCCCATGGGTATTATTTTCTGCTGGTTAGCCATTCTTATCTGAATCAAAGACCATTGTAGCATTGGTCTTCCCATTCAATCACATGTCTTCTTCGATAGTGTAGGTTTTAACCACGTACAGAAATTACATGCATACAATTTCTAAACCACAAAAAATAAACAATGCAAGACAATAACACATAAAACACATATACATAGAGAGCCTAGGATCCCAAAACTAGGACTACCAACTTGATTTTTCATTATGTTCCTTTCAATGTAACAATACATATTTATATATTTTTAATAAGAACTTTGGCGTAAATCACATGTAGAAAGACCTTTGTCGACGTGTTTCAAACCAACGAGTATGGTTCATGGTCGGGACAAGTTGCAACTTGTCGTGACGATGAACCACACTGGTTGGTTCGAAACGTGTCGACAAAGGTCTTTCTACATGTCATTTACGCCAAATTTCTTATTACAACTATTATGGATCATAGAAGCCTCACTTTAATCATATTTATAGATGTTGAAGCATCCAATACCATCGACTGAAAACCATCACATCCAAAACCATGGACCGAAAACCATTGCATCCAAAACTATGGATCGAAGACCATCGCAACCAAAACCATGTGTGAAAATCATGCACAAAACCATAGGTACATCTATCCAACCTAACATAGGGTTACCTACATCCCTCAAACCCCTTGTGACTCCTTCTGCTATGCTATCAGCGCAATGCAGGGGCAGCTCCGCCCCCCTTCTAACCCCCTCGTTAACTATGTGGGCTAGTCATGGAAATAATATAACACAACCCAACATTCTCATGTTCCCATGCAATCCCTCCATTCGTGGTGGGATTCACCCAATCCTGGTCTCACGCTATTATCTTGTAGATGTAGTCGAGATCATCATCGCTTTCATAGTCACGGACAGGCTCCATATAGCGCGATACTTTAGCAAGGTCGAGGGATATAATTATGCACAACGACTTCTTTTCAAAGACTATTTTTCACTTTTTCAGATTAATTACCCCATTCATATCAGTGGCCTATTCAATTCCTAGGAGCACGGGGTAGGGATTACTCTCATCAACAATCTCTATTACTTCGAATCTGCCAACATGCTTGCTCCCTCAATATCCATATTTATTCCCTACAATCACCCCATTGGTATTATTTTTTGCTAGTTCACCATCCTTATCTTAATCAAAGACCATTACATTGTAGCTCTTCCCATTTGCTTCAATGTCTTCTTTGATAGAACATTCACATCTAATCCCAAATCTAGAATGACTTGATCCATCTCATATTCTCTGATCTACGTAGTAGGTGTCATTTCTCATCTCATTCTTGTTTTATGTTTTCCTATCTTCTGGGCTATGCATGGTTCTCCTGGTGCAGTTCCAATGGATTTGTTGATGAGTTCCTCTAACCCTTTGATAGCCTTACTATCGCGCAGTAAATTCATACATGTTTCAAGGAAAGTTGTCAGGATGGATGGGTCTATTTCTGGCTCCGGTTTATCTGTGCTTCCTAAAGTGGAGGCATCATTGAAGCTCTTCTTAGCTTGCACGAAGGTTTCCTAATTTCACTCCAAATCAAACTCTGCCTCCTTTGCCGGAGCTTTGCGAACCCAAGTACTATATTCTAACTGTTTTCCTTTTTCATCTCCTGTCGTAATTCCACTTTGGAGCACAATGTTTACATTCGGGTCTTCCTAGCATGGCTAAGTCCTCATCATCTATAGGTTCTTAGTTAGGGGAGCTGGTAGCACTCCTTTGTTGTGTATCCTAGCTATCAACGTAAGACAATATTATATCTCATAACCAAACCACATGCAATACTTGCATGATCGGTGCATTGGATTTGTGAAATCATGGGCATAGTGTCCTAGCCCTCTGCAACTGTAGCAATTCAGTTGTCCCCAACCTCTCCCAGGCCTCCTCCTCCTCGGCCTCATCCGTGCACCTCAAATCATGTTGGAAACATTCGTGCGCTTTGGTCATGGGGTTGCATTTCAGCCCAAACCCTATAGGTGAAGGTTCTATCCATCATCAACTCATAACTTATGCAGGTATGCCCGTCATGCCCTACTGAACTACAAAAGTTGTAGAATAAAAATTCCGAATTTTCCGTGTACTTCTATAACAAGTGACAATTGTACGTGGCATGTTTTCCAACTATTTGACAAATCACGCACCACAAAGCATGTGTCGCACTAGGTCCTGCTTGAGATTTCAGTCTTAATCGCATTAGTCCTCCTCCTATGAGGTAATTTGTGAAAACTTGGTAGTGGTCTTTGTCATGACCCTGGCTCTTTCATTTTACGCACCACACTTCTTTGCACACTTTTGGTTGAACCGTCTTATCCTGTTTCATACTCTGCATCTCAAGGCATAGAGTTTTCAGCTACATTGATTTTCTAAACTCCCAATTTAGGCTCTTGCATCGGGGTCTCATGTAGCCTCATAGTGATATCTAAGGCCTCTTCCTAAGTTGTTATCTCCTACTATGATAGCGCACTCCTTAAATGTAGTAGTAGTGAAGCTACAAACCACTCACGATGCTGTGCATCTCTCAGATTCATATTTTCTTCATGAATCGTACATTTCAACCTTTGATCTAGGTCCCAAGGAGTCTCGCCTAGTAGCATAATCATGTATTTGAATCCCACAATCGACTGCACTTCAAAATTAGACCTAATAAATTCTGTATTTAGTGATGTTTAGATACCTACAACTTTCGCATTCGAGTTATCGTTGGAGTACTTAATATACTAGGTCAGCGCGCGATCCTACAGGGCACTAACCAATGTTGCCTTCTTTATATGGTCATATGTAATAACTTGTGCTTCCCATATAGCCCTTCCAACGAACTGGGAAACTTCAATGTTCTTGCTATATTGAATCACAATGGTGGTGGAGTTGGTACAAGTGAAGATGGAGGTGATGGTGTGAAGTCGATGGAGGTGTGGGTGGAGATGGTATTTATGGAATTCTTTGTCTTATCAGCTGAATAGAACTTCGCTGAGAGACCTTCACGAGCTCTTCCTCGTCTCTTCATGGGGGTGAAATCAAGGGGATATTTTCTAGTCCCTTATTTCCTTCGTTCCTATAAACCTTTCTACTTCGTGTAGCCCCAAACATCAAAGTAACTACATAACCCACTTTTCGCACAATAGCATTGTAATCCAAGTATTCAAAGACTTTACATGCCTTGCCGTCCTTTAAGAAAGCATTGTTGTGCCTCGTTGTAGCTAATTGGGTTTTCAACCCTGAACTTAGTAACGAATCCTTTTATAATATGATCGAGCCAATGATCGACAACATGTGCCATCTTCTCCTCTAATGCTTCCAATCTCTGCACTAGCTCTCGGGTCCACACAATAGGGCTGTCAAGTTTCCAAATTCCTTGGCTATCTGCTAGCTTCACAATCCACTCGTATAGCTCAGTAGGGAAGGACACAAAAAAGATTTTGTGGATCATTGTATAAAGGTAGCTGTCTAGCCACTCTTCTTTTGATAATCATGGGTTTCTATTCTCCTATGTTGCGAACTCATGAATTCTTCTATCTAACTAGCCTTCAATTTCATTCTTAGTTGGACTACAATGATACAACATCACACATCTCTCATGCAAATTCCAGTCCCGGAAAAAAAACCATTTATTGGATTATGGCGGCCTGACCCAAGTTTAGAGTTATTTACACAAACAAATCCATACACTACTAGTCCTTTGAGCATCATCCCATAGAGCGCAGAATGAAGTCTCACCCAAAGCAGTATGGGTGGATGATGGAACCAATTTTCCACACCCTTCAGATGGATGTCATGTTGGTTTAGTCCAACTAAACCTGCCTTCATGCAAGTCACTTCGCACACTATTCTACCCTTCAATACCATTGTGATTTGTTATAATTCACTTTCATACAGCCCTAACCAGGGGCTAAAGTCCTTTCATGCTATCAGGCAGTGAACTACGATATCTCCTAAACTACACCAAGTATCTTCACATAAATAGATACTCTATCTTGTGTTCACTTAGACAATACAGTTATACACATTCGCGCATCATATAATCATTAAAGATGACATTCATACCAATATGACATATGCTCAAAAGAGGAAGTAAAGATGTAGAATTGATAGAAACTTATATTTATTAATACCTCCACTATTTACAGACTCGACTCGCCCTGCGCACTCAACTGCAGGGGTTCGCGCACTCAGTTTTGGACTACCAAGCCTCTGTGCACTCAGTTGTAGAGCCTCTTTCTATTGTACGACCCAAAGCTACACTTTACACTTTGGAACTATCTCACATACATCATTCTTCCCTAAACATTCTATTATCGATGCCATAACTGCTTAGAGCCTCACTCTATTTATACAATCCCATGAACCGTGGACCATGGGTAGATCTTCTACAGCCGACATTAAATTATCAAAACAAGGGTAGACAACCCTAAGACTCTTTAACAACTACGTGCTCTGCGCCCACAAAATGCAGAGTCTTTACATTGGAATTACAAAATTGACTAAAATCTAGGTTCTAATCCCCAAAACTTCCCTTGGGGGATCTTGCACCCAACAGTGAGACAATTAGTTAGAAAATCTATGTTCTGTAGATTATAGAGGACTAATTACAGTAGCCCAAGTTGATAGCTAAGGAGCCATTACAGGTCGGTTACGTAGATAATTTTGTGGAGTTTTAAATCGTTGGACCACCCACTGTAATAACGTAGTTCTGAAATCTAGACAACTGTCTGTGGAAGGTCGTCGTCACAACATTGTGACAATCCTCTAAAATTCGGTCTAGTGACTTGTTTAGAAGCTTGGTTGATCTATACTTCACCTGCAACTTATCTTTGTGGAGGACTCAAAATAGAAGAGACTCGGACTTGTGGAAAATCTGCAAGTTTTAGGGCAGTCGCCTTATTTAACAAGCCAAAAAATATATATCTAAAACAATTGTGGAAATTTCCTAGTGAAGTAAGCTTGGACAACCACCTTTAAGATAGCTCGAATCTGTGGATTTATAATAGCTCAATTTATTGACTTGTACAACAACCTGTGGAAGTAGTGCTCAAAGGGAAGTGGTTGGATATGGAGTTTCTTTGAGAATACTCTTGAAGACAACCTTTGAGTGGCCTCATTCAAAAGCCTTTTGTATTGACTTAAGGAATTTTTTAACATCGTTTGGAGTATCATTGAAGTAATACCTTGGTTGAGAAACAAGTTTCTAGATAGCAGATAGTTGAGTACTAGGAGTCTTGGAGCAGTGAAGTATTCAGACAATAGAGTGTTAAGAACCTTCGGCATTGAAATTAAAAACTCTTGGATAATTCTTGGTGCAACATATTAAAGACACTTTGAATATTTCTTGAAGACATTTTGAAGGCATCCTTGGAAATCATGATTTATTGTTGAAGGTCATCATGAGGTGAGTTGGAGAATTTGATTGGGTAAGATGAAGAGTAGTGGTGAATCCTTTTAAGAGATAAAGTTTTTCATTAATGATGCAATGTAGATACTAATGTGAAGACCAAGTGAAATTGATAGCGCTCGTTGAAGAAGACATTGGGAGCTGTGAAGTATAACCAAACACATCTTGATGTAGTGAAGCTAAGCGATGTATCCCAAGAGGTTGTAGCCTCAAAAAAACAAGGATGGTGCCTTAGAGGATAGGGTTGGAGACCTAGAGGATAAAAGTCCTTAAGATACCAGGTCGGAGCCTGAACTAGATACAGGGTTGGAGCCCTTGAGGTTGGTGCCTCAAAATTGACAAGGTTGGAGCCTTGGTAGTCAAAGTCAGTGGTTCGAAAATATAGGTTGGAGCCCGAGACATTGAAGATCGGTGTCTTCATCTAGGGTTGTAGCCCTACATATATTGTTCTTGATTTATCGTAAATATCAAATCAATAAACAAATTTATTCTTATTGTTCATTTTGTGTTCTAAATATAAGTGATATTACTATTGAAAGTAAAAATTGAAAAAAACTACTAATTTAGCTCTCCTCTCAGTATTTCCAACATATGTTTATGAGTTTATTAAATGGAAGCTCATTTCTCTTCACTCTTTCATGTGATGTGTTTCCCACATGAAGGAAGAATCGTTACCATTGACCATGTTTCATTCATTAGTCCTAATTTGACTCCCAATCAACCAACTTCCCTAAATTGTCCTTATATGCAAGTGGTATCTCCCCCGTCGCAGTTTAATTATTTGGCAACATTTTCCATGGATGCATCTGCAAATGATATAGTAAGTGATGTAGTGCATCATGTACTTGGAGTGTTGGTTCCTTATATTTCCCTTGGATCCTTTGATATGTATTATTTTGATAGATGTTTCTCCCATATGATGAGAACCTATTGGAATCCATGGCCTCTTATGTGCCATGATGAAGGTGTCAGAGCAAATTTATTTATCTTATGTCAAGCTCATTAAAAATTAAAACAAGGTTACCAAAGAAAAGTTCTTTTTCTTTTGTCAAGATCATTAAAAAATGAAACAAGGTTTCATGAGCATAGTTATTTTCTTGTTTGTAGATCGTTAAAAAATGAAATAGATTCACTTCCAATTTGAGACTTTGACTAGATCTCGTCAGTTGCCTGTGGAGTCTTTCACTTTATTTCATAAATGAAACTTCATTCCATTTACCCAATAACTAGTAGTCTACTTAGGTGAATGAAATTAATACTAGCGGGCATGTGCCTAGAATTGAGTCATTATCTTGGGGGCATGCAAACTTATTTCAAGCATAGTTTTTCTCATGTTTCAAGCCTGTGAAAAAAATTAAACCAACTTCAAGTATTCTCAAGCATAGTTTCCACATGTTTCAAGCTTTTATAAAATTGAAACCATTCTCATCCTATTCATTTTCATTTCCATTCTATCTCCCTAATTATACCATATAAGCCTTTGTTTTCTCATTCCGTTGTCACAATCTTCTTGGTCAACCATACACTTTTGCTTGTTATTTGACCCTTTCCGGAGGAACAACTACGATGAGTGGTTGGATTAGCCAGCCTCTTGACCTATACATGTTTTGAGCAATTCAATCATGACCAATTCCATTTTCTACCCCTTATACTAGTCATCGCTCTAGGAGGTGTCATCTTTAAGCTCTTTTCAAACTCCCTAAACATGAAAATATTTTTGAGTACTTGTATTTTCAAACTCCTTAAAGTAAATGATACGTCTACTGAGTATAAGTTTAACTCCTTTCTGGACTCATATATACTATTTAAAAAAAAGGAATACGTTAGTTGAACATGGCTAAGAGGTTCTCGTGAGTACAATTTTATGCCTTTTTGAACTCAAGAGACAAATTTGCAAAAATGAACCTTTGGAGTTTTATTTTTCACCTCTTTTTGAAACTTTCTAAACATGAAAAAGAATTGAGTTAGACCCTCACAGGACTCTTAAAAAAATCAAACAAATATGCACTCATTGAACATGATAGAACCTAAACACTCCTTCTGAGGGTTCGTTAAAAATACTTAAAGAGATTCATCTAAAGGATGAAATTATAGATCAAGAATATGTTATCCTCCCCAATATTATTAAAAAATAAATAGGTATTTGCCAGAAATGATTGGGAAAATTTGGAAACAAGCTACTCTTCATATTAATAGCAACAATTTGATCTTGAACATGACACTCTTTCACTCCATCTCCATGCCTCTTCGGGTGGGAAATTTACTTCTCTTTTTGGTTCATCACACCATATCAAAGCCTTCACTTTCTCTTTTAGGTGGATGCTACCAACTCCATTCACCGCCCTTGATATGTTCAAGAGAAGTCCTTTAGTTGATATATACTATATACTACGATACTCCTAAGCATTCATTCATGTTTTTCGTTCTTGAGTGAGTTCCACATCGACATCATTCTGGCTCAAATCTTGATAGCAATTTCATGTCATTGATGTGGGATACATCAAGGCCCTTCTTCAATGTGTCACTTCCTATCGACATCAGCTCATGATCCAGGAAGTTGAATTAGAATATTCTTTCGATACCTTGGGGCTTGCATACATCAATGGAAAGTTTACTCACTCTTGATGACATGTTTTCATCATTGGCCTTCGACTAAAAAATTATGTGTGGTGTTTGAATTCAACTCATTCATTCGCACTATACTGATTGTGTTGTTATACCTTGAGATCCATTAACATCATTGGTGGTTTCTCTCATTCCAATTAACATCTTATGTTATTGGTTTGTAATCAGCTGGTGTCTGTCACGATCGAATTCGTCTTCTTTTTCCACATGGTTATACTTGTACATTGGACAATCGAGTGAATGAGATAGAAAACCCTCGATCTAGTTACATCCATTTTGGCTATGCTTTTAGGATTAGTACAAAGTCACAAAAATATGATGGCTATGATCATACAAGACAATCATCCAAGCATGGGTCCATTCTTTACCATTAGTGGACACAACTTCTTGATCATTGTACATGTAATGTTATCTTATGTACTAAGCATGGGTATGCCAACCTTTAAAAATATATCATGACTAAAATGTGTTGCAATAGATGATGGTCTCGACCGATTCTTCTTGATTCGAATTTGTCACAAGGTAAAGTATTTCAGTCATTAGTTACTGTTTCTAACATTGCACTGTAGGAAGAAATATGTTATAGCCATTTTGTCACATCTGGTCAAAAGGCCTACAAGCTAGATCATTCCACATGCATGAACATGTTGTCGTCATCCATGTTATCACTCCTACAGATCTCCAAGGCTGAGGAAGAGTCCATCTGAGGTAACCATCGACAAATCTTTTCACTTGGTTGCTACCCCTACCAAGCTGGAGAGGGCTCTCTCCAAAGGATCAAAGCCAAGAGGGCTAGATAGATTAGGGTTTTAGGCTAGATGTAAAGTGCAGAGGGTTGTTTGATTTGATTTTGGTTGGGTGGTCACAAGGATGAGTGATTTAGGTCAAAGGGACTAGGTGAGGGCAAATGAGATATGATTGTAGACATCCAAAGGGGCAACGTAGGTATGAAGCTTAACACTTAAAAGGTGATTTGATGAGATGGTTTAAGACTGATGAGGAGTTGGGAAGAGAATAAGAGATTTATTCTTCCTAAACTAAAGAAAAATTAGCAAAGTATGATAAATTTCTCAAAACAGAGAATGATCAAGCATGTATTTTTCCTATCAACTTGAAAATTACCATATAATAGACATGAAATGGTTTATTAACTAATAAAACATTCATACAAATGGTCACAAAGAAGAAAAATTCTAAGCATTCATACCACATGTATCACAGAAAAATAGCTGCAACTCATCTATTGAAACTAGCTGAAATCTGATACAATAGTCTTTAATCACTAGTATAGCATCCCACTAAATCCCACCTGTAAAATGACTAGGAAAATACATAATATAGGCCTAAAGCTAAGTCATCCTAGACTCAAGGGATGAGTCCACGAGAGGAAAAGAAGTTGCAAGAAAGGTTGAACTGATAGATGGAGTGTAGGGTGGTCAAAGTGACTCATCCCTCACTCTAGAAAAATGATTCATTACATGCCACATAAGCCATTTAGCTGATGTATCTACCCTAGATAAAAGTAAAAACATAATAATTACATGATATAGATCAATTACATAATTAAAACTTGAATTTCCCATAGCTAAATGTTAACTTGGAGTAAAATAGTTAAAATTGTGGAAGACTTTCAAACGCACATCGACTTGGTTAAACACGCAGCGACCCTGGTGAAGCACACATTGTCCTCTTCAAGCTGACCTTTGACTACCTTCACGATCTCAAAACCTAGCCCATGATATCTCACTGAAAGACTTATCTTACATAGTCTCCAAAAATTCCCTTGGTTTTCAAAATGGGCCTGATTTTCCCCTCCAAAGTTGCACTCTCCCAAGACTACCCAAATGTGTAGTGACCAGGCGAGAAAAGAGGCAGAAACGTGATTTTTTGATAGTTTTTGGCCCTTTTGGCTGACTATTTTTGCTCTAAATACTTAGAAAAAGTATAGGGTACATGTCCCCATCATTATGAATCCAAAAATTTTGATAATTTTCTCATTGGATCCTCCAAATAAAAGCACATCATCCTAGTTGTTGCACGTTTCACCATGTTGAATATGCCAAACTTTCTTAAAAAACACAACAAAACATATCTCGCCAAAATTGTTCCACAACGGTCAAAATTGGTGGGATGACAACTGCATATATGTTTGAGGCATGGAGTGATGCCTCAACAAGAATATCCAAACTCTTTTTCTCCTCTTGCATGGTCAAGGCCTCGGTTTTTGCATATGCTCTTCTGAGCTTGGCCCTTGCAATTTTGTCTCTCATGACATAGTGCTTCAACATCCTTCTTTGTATATCATTGTACTCTTGGCCTTGTCTAGGAGGTCTTCTAGATGATCATTTACCTTCTCAAGCCAATATTCTCGGTTTTCATTTACCATCTTGGCAAATATCTCATTCAAGGTGAGCTCATTAGCTAGTTCTCCCTCCCTTTCTCTTTATTGCTCCAAAGCTCTCGTTAGGCCTATAGTCCTTGGCCTTCTTCTTGGCACTTACTCATCACATTTCCAACCATACTGGCCATATGCCTCATCAGGTAAGGCCTTTTCCTTTTCATCCTCTCTCTTTGTCTTTCTGAGCTGAATATCCATGAGCTCATGTTTGACCTTGAACTCCTCGTTTTCCCGTTTATAGTAGGAAATGATGCATTTAGCCCTTTGCAAGTTGACCTCGAGCTGATCTGTGACTGCGTTCTTCTCCTTGATGAAAATAGTTGTGCTTTCACTGTCATCATGCTCATCTGAGTCAAATGACCGAAAATCATGCTCCATCTCATGGAGGTCTTCCTCCTATTGTTAGATCTTTGCCTCTACAAATGTTTCTTTACCCTTTGTACTTTCTTTGTCAATGAAAAAGGAAAGGTCCCTACTACAATCAGTGGAAAAAATACTTCAATATGTCCTCTATGATAGGTATGTTACAAGGTACCTAAACCATCCCTTTTGGGCTTGCTTCTCTCACCATGCTCAATATGCTCTTGCCAAGTGCCTTCATCTCTGCCAGGTGAATGAATAGGCTCATGAAATGGTGATGATCGAGGTGATGGTGTGGCTAACTCTTGAAATGGATATGAATGATGTATCGAACGAGGTTGAGGAATGGAGGTGGATGGATGAGAGGATGAAGGTGCTTCTTGGCTATGCTGAATAGGTGGGACTGTGAAAACATCATTGGGTATGAAAGTGTCCCATGCAATGTTAAGTTGATCAAGGCAGTGTAGGACTATCATCTGGATGAGAGAATGATGAAATATGATGTTCATTTGATGATCATGATATTTCCTTTGGGCAATGTATGACATCTTGTTAATATCTCAGTAAATATAGTAGGGCATATTGAGCATTCTGACTCTTGTAAAATGCATGATTAACCAAATATGATAGGAATAGAGCCTAGAAAACATGCCCTCACATGTGAATTACTTTATGATGACTTTCATCATAGGAACTTGTTTGTATAGGAGGTAAGAGAAAAGGAAAATCCTCCTTCTCTAATTCTTGTGGCTGGGTTTAAGATATGGTAATAGTAGCTATAATCCAATTCTGCCTGTTTAAACCATTTTTCCCCAACATTTGGGATCCCAGTAGAAGCTAATATGATAGAAAAATATATATTAAAGGTGATATGAGCAAGGGTTTCCTGGTTTTCATGGAGGTTGATAATGAACTGTCTAGTCAATTCAGAATGATGTTGGATTCTTTCCACCTTCTCACAAAAATAAAAACAGCCCATATGTTTGAAGCTTGTGACAGTGTTGGGTGATGCCATGAGCACTCTAGTGTTGGCGGGCTCATATCTGATGAGTCTCCCTCCTTTTCCTCCTCTGTTGTTTTTCTTCATCACTCTAACTTTTGTGTTCTTCTTCTACCATGATTTGTTGTTGTCAAAACCCTAGGGATATGGTAGAATGGAATATGGGTATGGGAAATATGGAATAATATGAGGAGATATGATGAGGAGGAGATGGGAGTGTATGTAATGAGGGAGGTGATAGAGGATAGTTGTTAAGTGAGGGGGAATGATAATGAAAGCTAGGAAATGTGTTTTGATACAGTGGGAATGTATTACTAGAGTTTGATCTTAGGAATAACAAAAAACAACTTAAACCATATGTAGGTGAACAATGGAGGGAAGTAGTGTGTAAATTTTCCACCAACCTGATTTGCTAAAGTATATGATGACCGAACCGGAAACATGCAATGGATGGTTTCTAGCACATTTTCTCCTTCCAGGTGAACGTTCGGCGAGCTAGGCAAAGGCGCAATGACCCAGCCAGATGCGTCGTTCAGCTACATGACCATAACGCCATTGTAAATAACACTGGAATATTTGGAAAATATGCAAATACCTAGTCAAACGGGCAACAACTAGGCTAAACATGCAACGAGCCTACTAAACATGCCCTGTTGCTCTGTTTTGCCCAATTTCACTGTAAAATTGACAAATTTCTTATGCTGAGGAGTTTTGAGAGTGCTAGAGTGAAAATGAAGCTTCATGGGTGTGCTTAGAGCCTTTATACTTGGATGGAATTTAATTTATGAGTTGCACACCCACTTTCTAATTATTCTTGTCATTTCCAAATTTGCATATTAATGCTTTTTTTACTCTCTGACCATTTTTCTCTTTGGCAATCCTGATTTTGACTTTTGCTGTGGATTCTTTTGGCAATAGCCTTGAGTATGCAGCTAAAGAAGTAACTTACTACATATAATAGACATAAAATTACATAAACAAAAATATAATTATTACATCTATTTGAAGTTTTAATTTACAAACTTGGAATAAAATCCCTTCTTGAAATCAAAATCAAGGCTTTTAGTAACCATCGTTACATGATTTGGAAAGCTTTATTTAACTGAAAAAGATATTATTTGATCGACTCTTACGTTTTTCTGACCTTATACAGTGAGATGGTGATTTATTGGACCTTGGGAAAATAAAACCTAGGCAACCTAATGGAACCTCAAATGACTAAATTTCAGGTGGATTTGGCTGATATAAAATATGACGAAATGAGCCTTCATGTGTTAGACCCCTATAATACTAGTGTAACCCCTTATTGTTATTACTACAACCCCCTTATTATATTGTTGTACCCATGTAGTACCCATATTGTTATTATTGTGCCCCATAGAAGCCCACTATTGCTATTATTATGCCCTTACATTATTATTGTTATGTCAACTCTGATTATATTATGACCCCTTAGACTCTTATATATCGAAAGGAAGTCTTGCCATTTGTATCATCCAATAATTGTTCATTTGTGTAATGTAAAGGAGGTTGACCCCTTGAAGAGGTTGAATTCTAAGGCGTTAAACTATCTTTTCTACCTTTCGTGAACTGGTTTCATAACATTTGGTATCAGAGCTTTGGATTGTAGAATTTTACTACTCCAAAGAGGTCATCATTCCATTTGCGCTATAATTTTTGTTCTGTGATGATTCGAAAGCTAAAAAAGAACCCATTTGAGAGGAAATTGTGCTAAACCACAGGTCCAACTTTTAGATCTTGTCTCACTATAGTTTTGGAGATAAGATCTCAAGAAGGTAGGGTTTTTGTAAGCTCCAGAATTTAAGATAAAAAAGGTCATTGTGGGATTTTAGCTATAACTCTGTCGCTTCGAAGTTTCAGAAGCTAAAGAGAAAACCCACTTCAGAAGCAATCGTTCTAGATCTCATATCCAAATTTGAGATCTTATATTGCTATATTTTCGGAGATATAGTCTAAGGAGAAAAGAGTTTTTGGAGACGCTCGAATTACATTCCAAACAGGTCACTGTGGGAAGATATTCATAACTTTTTTTTTGAGCATCAGATTAAAATTTCATAAAAAGTTACAAAGAGGACAAACTGTAGTTTCCTTTATATATGTGTTAGATCCTAAGGTCAAAATAGTGACACATGGCACTCCATACAAGTTTGCTCTTCTCAAAAGGTATATAATCAGGTCATCTTGGGAGATTGTGCATAACTGTTTCTTAGAGAATGTAAATTCGATCAGACTGGTGGCATTGGAAATAGGATGCGGTGGGCTACTACAGGTCACAATTTCAGAACTGGAAGATCTGAAAGTACAGAGTTAGAGTCATTGCAAGATCGAGATCCTAAAATCGAGAAAAGAAAATATGAGAAAGTTTGATGGCAAGGATCCAGTAAATTGGATACTTCAGATGGAGCAATATTTTCATCTACATGGTGTACCACTGTTACAAAAGGTATGTATTGCATCTTCATATTTATAACTGGATCAATTTTTATGGTATAAAGGGCTTTGTTCTCATAAAGAACTTGTTACATGGTCAATTTTCATGAAGGAAATGATAGCACATTATGAGGATACAA
Organism: Pinus taeda; assembly: GCA_000404065.3. Lineage (NCBI taxonomy): Eukaryota > Viridiplantae > Streptophyta > Pinopsida > Pinales > Pinaceae > Pinus > Pinus taeda. The sequence goes on from APFE030639983.1 coordinate 174,191, forward strand.
AGAGCAACACCACAACAATTGGAAAGAGAAAAAGGGATTTGTTACAAAGTGGAAAGTAAAATTATGGCAACAAGGAAGTATACCCCTTACAACTATAATAATGGAAGTGTTGTTTCTGCTAGCCTTCCACAACCTACAAGGGTTACACCACATCAATTAGAAGAAAAAAGGAAAAAAGGGCTTTGTTACAATTGTGATAGAAAATGCACTAAAGCTCATAAGTGTACTGAGAAGAGATTATTTTACATAGAGTATGAAGAGGACAAAGAAAGCGATCAAGAAATATCACATGAAGAGGATATGTGCCAGTACCCAACCCCGAAGAAAGAAGAAATGAATCTGACCATATCTTGTAAAGCATCGACAAGAATTACCACTCCTCAAACTCTCAAGATAGAAGGACATATCAAGAAGAAAAGGTTCAAGAAGTGAAAGATCACATTGAGAACGAAGAAATGAATCCAACCATATTTTGTAATGCTTTGGCCAAAATTACCAGTCCTCAAACTATCAAGATAGAAAGACATTCAAGAAGAAAAATGTTCAAGAAGTGAAAGATCACATTAAGCATGAAGAAATGAATCTGACCATATCTTGTAAAGCACTCGAAGAAATTACCACTCCCCAAACTCTCAAGATTGAAGTATATATCAAGAAGAATAAGGTTCAAATAGTGAAATAACAATAAGAAAATTATAAAGAAACATCAAAATAAAAGGATACTCACGAGGAACCAACCCCAGAGAAAGAAGAAATGAATCCGACCATATCTTGTAATTCATTCGGTGCAATTACCACTCCTTAAACTATAAGGATAGAAGGACATATCAAGAAGAAAAAGGTAATAGTGTTGATTGATTCGAGTAGTACCCATAATTTTATTAATTGTAATATAGCCAAGGACTTCAATTGCTTCCTAGATCTAGCACCAGAGTGTTAAATGACGGTTGTAAGTGGAGGAACCATAATATCAAGCTATCCATGGGAGAATATGTATTGAATAGCCCAATGTTTTCCGTTCTAATGGGTGGTGCTCATGTTGTACTAGGAGTCCAATGGGTACAATCTTTGGGTACAATAGCTTTTAATTTTGAGGAACCTTTTATGAAATTTTCTTCAGAAAGAAAGGAAGTTGAATTAAGGGGTATTAGACGGAAACCATGAAAGATAATCAACTCTGATGGAATGACAAAGCTTCTAAAGAAAGAACAACGAGGCATCATTGCACAATTATGTTCGCTAACTATTCGCACATCGAAATCATGTATTTCCCTAGATCTCCAAAAAGTCTTGAACAATCATTCTAAGGTATCTAAGTCTCCCAAAAGTCTCCCACATATTCTTGATCATGATCATATTATTCATTTTATTCGAGGATGTGTTCCTCCAAACGTCAAGTCTTATAGATATTCATATGCACAAAGGAGTGAAATTGAGCATATGCTTGCAGAAATGGTAGAGGTTGGTACAATTATCCAACCCAGTTTGATAAACAAAGGAAGGTATGAATGAAATCATTCAAAAGTTGTCGAATATCCCAGATCCAACAATATTGCGAGAACTTGACAAGGAAGGAAAAAGCATATTAGAACCTAAAGCATTTATGGAACCGAGAAGTCGACAACTGCGAAATTGATCAGTTTCAAAGCATCTCACCAAGTGTAAGAACTTACTTGATGAAGATTTCACAAGGAAGGATAAGAATTTTATACAAAAGCATCAAGAACTTGTTAAGAGTTGAGCACAACACATTTTAAAGGAGAGGGGCATGTTAGGCCCTTATAATACTACTGTAACCCCTTATTTTTATTAATACAACCCCCTTATTGCATATTTGTACCCATGTATTCTCCATATTGTTATTATTGTGCCCTTACATTATTATTATTATGACGGCTTAAACTCTTATATATAGAAAGGAGGTCTTGTCATTTGTATCATCCAAGAATTGTTCATTTGTGTAATGTAAAGGAGTTTTCCCCCTCAAAGAGGCTAAATCCTAAGACCTTCAAGTATCTTTTCTATCTTTTTGTGGGCTAATTTCATAACATAATGTATATAATATAGAAAATTCTTCTCAAATTATTATTAACCCTTGTCCATAAATAAATTTCTGGGGCTCTGGTAGTTTCATTTTCTCGATCCTAGTTTCACTTTCTAGATCCCAAATCTTCTTCATAGAAGGTTTACCATTTCTTTTGATTAAAAAATAAATAGAGGTCATCCATTAAAGTTCAATAACACGGTTTGATGAGCTACGGGAAAAGTGTATTGCAGATAAATCTATTAATTATCAGCAGTGGGACCTTTCGTGCGACTAACCGGACCGAGTTATTTCACTTCGTTTTGTGTGAGAAAGATTCGCGTGATGAATGATACTCCATTTGACTTTAATAACGCAATTCAATCAGCTAGCAGGAACAAATATATATACATAGCCGTTATCTATAATGCCATTTTTTGAAAGTTTTTTCTGGTGATTTTTTCTGGTCAAAATCTGTCACCAATTTATTGCAAAGGCAAGTTTGATAGCTAGTTTCTGCACAATCAAAGTATCCTACGAGTTTTCAGGGTGCTGAATCCAAATATACAATTAAAAAACCATTTTAACTGCAACAAATCAAGATTTAACCTCAATTTTTTTCGCTGGATTCCATCACTAAAATCTCCAAAAAAATCACATTATAAACAACTCCTATATATAGTATTGTAAGTCCTAAAGCTCTTAATTATTAAATGAATGAGCAATCGTTTTGTCTGTGACTGACTGGCGTGATGAAAATATATTTAACTGAGAGAACTTTGAACCGAGCGAAGCAGACCGAGTAGTTGCAACACGCGTTTTGTGAGTTATTTGTTTAATATTTTTTTTGGAATTTTGATGGGATAATATTTTTAGTAATATGATGAATTTAATTATTTAAAATGCTTTTGAAATATATAAATCGATTCAACTTATTAAAAATTTATAATTTTTTTTTAGATTTTACCTAGTGAAAAATATATATTCTAAAAATGTCATACCAACTTAAAAATATAAGAAAGCGCACAACAACATTTCAGGATTAAATTAACATCAAACAATCAAACAATTAAACTATTGGGAAAATATATAAAGGAGGAAAACCATCTCACAATTAGAATACTGCAAATTATTTCAGTTTTTAATTTCAATTTACTTTAACATTTTGACAACATATTACTAGCAAAGTTGCACTGGCTTTGAGCTTCAGTTATTTGTTTTTTTTGGAAATTCGATGATATATTTTTTTCTATGACATTATGAATTTAATTGTTTATTATGTATTTTAAATATATAAATGAATTCAACCCATCAAAAACCTTTGCAGATTATATAGTTAAAAATAAAGATTCTAAAAAATCTATATCAAAATTGGAGAAAATTGAATTTAAAATACTGTAAACTTATTTTAATGTCAATCTTAGATATGCTAATTTATTTTAACATTTTAATATAAAATATAAATAGAAAAGTTGCACCGGCCTTTGAGTGTGAATCATTTGTTTTTTTTTTGAAAATATATATATTTTTTTTGGCAATATGATGAATTTGATCGTTTAAATTGTATTATTGTTTAAAAAGCGTTATTACGTATCCGAAAAAACCATCTAACAATTAAAATACTGTAAACTTATTTTAATATGAATCTTAGATATGCTAATTTATTTTAACATTTTAAGATAAAATATCAATAGCAAAGTTTCACTTGGCTTTGAGTGTGAATCATTTGTTTATTTTTTTTGGGATATATATATATATAGGCAATATGATGAATTTGATTGTTTAAATTGTATTATTGTTTAAAATGTGTTATTATGTATCCCGAAAAACCATCTAATAATTAAAGTACTGTAAACTTATTTTAACATCAATCTTAGATATGCTAATTTATTTTAACATAATTTATTTTAACATTTTAAGGTAAAATAACAATATATTTTAACATTTTAAGATAAAATAACAATAGCAAAGTTGCAAGTGGCTTTGAGTGTGAATCATTTGTTTTTTTGGAAATATATATACCTATTTTGGCAATATGATAAATTTGATTGTTTAAATTGTATTATTGTTTAAAAAATGTTATTATGTATAAATAAATTCAAACTCATTAGTTTTATTTTTGCATAATATATAACTAAAACTAAAGATTCTAAAAATATCCATACAAAATTTTGCAAATAAGAGCTAAAAACATCCAAACTACTTTAAACCATTTTACTTTTCCAAATGCCAAATTATTTCTGTCTTCCATATGCCGATTTATTTCAAAAACAATCTTCCATATGCCAAATTATTTCAGTCTTCCCTATGCCATTTATCTTAAGATCAATCTTCCGTCTGCCAAATTATATGGGGCTTCCATAGCCAAATTATTTGAAGATAAATCTTCCATATCCGAATTTATTTTAACATTTTAAGATAAGATATCAATAACCATTTACCATTAGAGTCCCCTTCAATACACGTTATTCTCCGGACCTCTCTGTCCGTCCTTTGATTCACAAGTTATGCATTCCGGAGAAAATGTACACTAAAATGAGACACTGAAATTGTATTGCTAAGGAAAAGATAGGCGTATGCATACAACTTATTTGCGAAAGGCTACTAACTTCAAGACTTGAAACACAGTAATAAACTCAAGCCGAAGAATTGATCCAACACGACCAATATATATAAGATGAAAATAAAGCAGTGCATGCATATGGTATCATCGTACGGTAACGATTATTCAAGAAACAGCTCTATAATATCGCCCCTGCAATTCAAGGCAATTAGATTAGATACAATGAGGATCACTAAACTCAATTAAATAAAAATAAGCAATAAGATCAATAAAATACATGCAGTAGACAAGTGTACCTCTATCAGTAACCAGGATGATGAGGAGGAGGAAATTTGTAGTGTGGGGGGGATTTGTAGATGGGAGGAGAGGGGTGCACTGGAGGAGGGATTTCTATCGGTTTTGGAGGGGATTTGTACTCCGGGGGAGGAAATTTGTGAACAGGAGGATGATATTCTATCGGCTTGGGAGGGATTTGTAAACGGGGGGAGGAATCAGTACGTGCTTGGGTGGAGACTTGTAAACGGGAGGAGATACCGTCGGCTTGGGGTGAGATTTAGGATGGTGATGTTTGTGAAGGTAACGATGAGATTCGTGCTTTGGAGGAGGAGACAGTGTTGGCTTGGGAGGAGATTTGTAGAAAGGCGGAGATAATATGGGGGCGGGAGGAGATTTGTACACCGGAGGGGGAACTACGATGGGCTCGGGAGGGTATTTCGAAACTGGAGACGGTGGAGAGTAAGCAGCGCCACAGTTATATGCGTGGAGGCATATCATTGCGAAAAAGGCGAGCATAATGCTGGAATGAGTCCCTGCCATGGCTGACAACATGTGGATGCATACACAGTGATGCAGTGCAATGTGAAATAGATGGAGATGGTTTATATAGACAACCAACTGTGACGGTGGAAGAGTAGATTCATAACAAAGGGAGTTTCCAGATAAGTTTTTTCGGTACAGCGAGGATCCGATCAGCTAGGAAATGAACATACCTATTGCTTCCCGAATCTGCCCTTGCCAGCACATACCTATTGCTTCGTTCGCGCACTCCCATGTATCGATCTCTGCGAAGCATAGAGTATTGGCATTTCTGTACTTATTTATTCGTTTCTTCATTATCTTCGAAGTGAAGCAAGGAGGAGTTATCGGTAACCTGACGGCATGTATTAACAAAATAATTGTTCACAGATAATTTATTGATATGGTATGAATTGAAGATATACTCCGTACGCGAAGTTGCCAACCATTTCCATTGACGGAAATAAATTATGTTATATGTCAACCATGGAGTCCACACACTGCTGCTACAACAGAATCCTGAGTTAGAGGTCTCCAACATCTCTCGGTGGCTCGAGAAAATCTTAACCTCAATGCATAGGGGGTTATTTTTGCGGTCGTTATGTATGGAGTGCATTGCATTATGTCTTTGAAAATGTTTGGAACTCATTTCCCCTCGGAGTATCATGAATTTCGGTTGGTTTGTTTTTTTCTTACTTCTTAGTGAATAAAAAGGTTAAATTTCAAATAATTTAATTAATAAAAGAATTAATAAGATTGAAAGTGGAATTATTTTGATAATGTCTGGATTAATCATATTTTATGCTGCTGCTTGAGGTTTTGAAACAATTATTATGGTTCATTTTTAGTTTTGAACTAATTAATGTAGTTCATCCTAGGATAAAGGTCTAAGAGCATCAAACCTTTATTTAATGAACCACATGAAATGTGATTAATGCAAAAATATTATCAAAATGAGTACCGATCACAAAAGTCTATTGTTCAAGTAGTTTGTTTTTTTTTAACTTTTTAGTAAATAAAATGGTTAAATCATTAAATAATTTAATTAATAAAAGAATTAATAAGATTGAAAGTGTAATTATTTTGATAATGTTTAGATTAATCAGATTTTATGTTGCTTGTTGAGGTTTTGAACCAACTAGTGTGGTTCATCTTTAGTTTCCAAACAACTAATGTAGTTCATCGTAAGGACAAAGGTCTAAGAGCATCAAACCTTTATCTAATGAACTGCATTAGTCTACAAGCAACATGAAATGTGACTAATCCAAAAGACATTATTAAAATTAATATGGATCACATCTATAAATCAAGATATAATTATTTTTAAGATAAACTTTAATCTTTGATTTGTGATAATTATTTAAAATCTCCACATTGTTTAAGTATTTTATTTTTGAGAATTTTGCGCCAAAATTCTTTTTACACACTTGGATTATGCATAATTGATTCTAACTTGGTCCTAACAAATTTAAACAAATTTAATTCAAAAATATATCCAAAATACCTTCAAAACATCCATTACAACATTCCTTAATAAACATACTTTCTATATAATTATTATTATTTATATTAAATTAATTTAGTTTTATATTATTCGATTACGTTCTCTATATATATAGATATGAGTTAGTTATTGCTATAAAATAATATGATTTACTATTATTAAATTATTTATCTATTTTTATATATTGATCTCACTTTATTATTAATGTGTGTATGGAGAAGGGTGTTGTAAATACTTATTTATATGGAATTATTTATATCAATATTTTTATTTGAAGGTAGGCTTTTGTAAGAAGAATTATTATCACAGGAGAGTATTATTAGGAAAGCTTTTCGAATCCAATCCAAGTATGATGGATTATTTTCAAATCTATCCATTGAGAGTATTATTTATGAGTGCTTTTCAAACCAACGAATGTGGTTCATCATCATGACTATAACATGGAGAAAATTTGATCAAGCAGGCTATATAAAAAGCAAAATGTCACAAAATGACCATCAAAAACTTATTAAAATAATAATAATAATAATATAATGACAACAAACAACAACAACACGACATGAATATGAGCATAATTTATTAAAATGAGGGTAACATGGTAATAGGGGAACAATAATTTTAGTATTAAGGATAAATATGGATAAAGTTAAGGAGAGATAAATAATTAATATATTATTACAATTAGGATTAAATTGAAGATAAATAATTCAATAGTTAATATATTAGTTATTTATCTTTCTTATTTATCTAATTATCCTTAATATTATAATATTATTCCCCTATTAACATCTTACCCTCATTATAATAAAAAATACCCCCTAATTCTTTATTATTATTATTAGATTGTTATTAGTTCTTAACAATTAATTTACTTTATTTTAATAAAATTCTTTATTCTAATAACTCGTTTTATAGGCTTGTTTGATCAAATTTTATCCATCTTATCATCTTAGTGATGGACCACATTAGTTGGTTAGAAATACTCTCATGTGATGGATTAACTTTATTTTGATAACTCTTTATATAGGCTTTATATAGGCTTTCTTAATCAAATTTTCTCTATCTTATGATCCTAGTGATGAACCACATTAGTTGGTTTGAAATACGCTCATGTGATGGATCCCGAAGACATTTCTCAAAATCAATATGTTTGTTTATTTCAAAATTGAAGTATTACGTATTATTATTACTCTTATTACAATTTTAATTTTAGTATTCATATTCAATAAAGGACACTTTTGATACTACTATTCATGATATATAATGATGGAATATTAATATATGTGTGGTGATGTTTGATGCTTATGTTAATAAGCATCATTTATTTATATCTCCATTATGACTATAGGTATTAATGATATTAATGTTATTTTCAATTTCAAAATTATTAATGTAACTAAATATTATCATCATTTGTCATATTGATATCTTTTTTTAAATGATTTGAGTTGTTCAAGGACAAAAACAAAAATTAGGAAAGGAAATGGAACATAGACACATATGAATACAATAATACCATGAAAACAACCCCCCCCCCCCCCCCCACCACCACATTCAACCGTATCCCCATCACTTCATATATACCCCTTCTCCCCATCCCTTATAATATTTTTTTCATTTTCATTCCTGATTCCCCACTCTTTCCTTTCCTCTCCACATCACTCACTTTATCTCCCCCACTACCTCTCTTCCCATGTCCCCCTATTTATGTATCTCTTCATCCCTTAAGCTATTTTCCCATATCTATATCTTTCAATCCTCATCTCTCTCCATATATCTTCCTCCTATATTCCCCCCCTCTCTATTTCTCTGAGACCCTCTCTCTCTACCACTTTCCCCATGCCTTTCTATCACTCACCCTCTTTCTATGTCAATATATTTTCCCTATTCCCCCTCTTTATTCCTTCCCCTATAACTCTCTCTCTCTCTCTCACCTCCACTCTCTCTAATCCTCTTCTCTTTTTCCCTTTATCATCCTTTCTCTCTCCCTCCTTCTATCCTTCCCTCCACCTTGCCCTCTCCATGCTTTCTTTCTCCCTCTACTATATCTCTCCTTCCTTCACCCTTCTCCCTATTCTTATATCTCTCCACATCCCTTTCTCTCTTTCCCCTTGTATCTCACCATCTCTCTCTCTCTCTCCTCCCCATTCCCTATTCACCCCTCTCTCTTAACTCACATAAGTTGAGGCTTGAGATACCACTCCCATATCCTTAGAGAGTAACACATTCAGGTTTTGTTACTCCATGTCCTTAGAAAGAGGGAGACGTGCCATTCTATCTTAGTTGGAAAGGGGGAAATTGAGTTATCTTCATCAGTTTTTACACTAAAAAAGGATGGAGTGAGGGGTCAAAACTTCTAGATATCTATTTCAAAAGATGATGAATTCAAACTATGATAAGCTAGTTCACTAGGTTCAATAATTGAATCCATTGTGTAACTTCTCTTGGCCATAGGTGTCCATATTCATCATCTTAGATCTATGAGAAGCCTAGATAATGAGACCCTTCAAGAGGAGAGACATAAAAAGAGACACTAGTTAATACCATTATGCTGGTGGATTCTGATGAGCCTCAGTATTGCAACAAGAGTGTTGCAAATCCCAATCCTACTAACTCTAATTATCAACCAAGGGTTCATACAAAGTTAAGAGGTGGCAGCATTATATGCATAGTAGGTTAAGTTATAGTCATGCCACATTCAAGAAATGGACCAGATCAAGGCATACAAAGACTACTCTATCAGGTGACTGGAGGAAGGAAAATGCATAAAAAGTTAGTTCTATTCTAATTGCATAAATGGAAATATTATTGTACATGCAAAAGGAATGAAGATATTACTTATGTAAATGTAAATTCTAACCCTAGTTGTAGGAATGTAAAGGTTATATTACTTGTAGAAATGGAAACATTAATCTACTTATAGAATGTAAATTCTATGTTGCTTGCAGGAATATAAACATTAGTCTAATTGCAGAATGTGAAAGCTTGCATTGAAAATGAAGCTAACCTATGCAATAATATTGTTTGTAATTGAAACCCTAAAATAAGCATAAATTTATACCAAACAACCCTAATATTCTTTGGATGTATAAATCAACCTTCCATGTTCAAGGAAATTTATCTTTAGTGACAGAGTTCATTAGGAATTTCACAGGACAATCAGGAAAGTCGTCTCTCTAACTTCAAATTTAGAAATCTGTCCTCTAACCCTAATCGTAGAATTGTGTTGTAGTGAAGAAAAGGTGGGTCTTAAGTGGTGTTTGGTGTTTTTCAAACATGGTTTAAGAGCCTAGGGGGACATTATTCAAGGCCAAGAGCAAAAAATCAAGCTTTGAAGAAAATTTGGTCAAGTTTACATGGTGTTATACGATGCTACAAGCTTGTTATAGGATGTTATAGGATTGCCCTATTTTTCTACATGGTTGGATCCGTGAGCATTTTGAGGGTGGAAAAGTTGATATAAAGGTAGGGAAGGGTAGATGGATGTATATGATGGACTTATGAGTCTTTTTCCAATATGATCACTTCTTAGAGGCCCTTCTTGCACAAAAACAAATGCACAAGTGTTCTCCAATGAGCCGAAAATTTACTTTCGGGGGTAGATTTTTGAGGGTGTTGTGAGGGGATGAGAGAGAGGGTGATGATGTTTGGAGAAATGTAGGATTAATATGCCAACCCTATAAGATAGTACTAGTACCTACACACCAGACAAATAGTCATTTTTTCAACTTGAAAAGAATGCCAAACTAATGATCAAATTGCAGCAAAATTAACTAAACAAGACAGGATGAGCTAAATTTTATGAAACTAAGTAAAAAGGGATGATTTGAATTTTATTTGCATCAAAATAGAGTATAACTTGTAGCATTGATATGACCTACATCCATGAAAGCTTCAAGAATATTATGATTTAATCCCTAAGTATGCAGAAAACAAAGTATGTAAAAGAGCATTAATATAAGATCTAGCAATTGCAACGGAAAGTAACCACATGTTTTTTTATTTTTAATGGATATTCCTAAACCACACTTCCCATAAGAGAGGTGTTATATATTCCTGCACTACTAACTTTTATAGGAAAAATTCTATTATGAAATGAAAAAGATGTTGCTAGCAAAGGAAATGCATGGATAAAATACACAAAGAGAGACTAGAGCCTCTGGGTTGGGCCCTAACCAAAGGGGACTCAGCCCCCTCATGCAAAGGTTAAGTACATCATGCTAAGGAAAAGAAAATGACAGTCTTAAGCTCTTAGCTCTTTGTAGCTCCTATCTACTCTAAAAATTGAAACCTTATTGAGCCCTAAGGACTTTTTAGTTAGACATGTTGGAGGGGTAGCCTCTTTAGAAAGAGGACTACTTCCCTCTAACTTCTCTGAAAAGGTGGATCTATATCCCTTAGATCCTTCGAATTCCTTGAGTGCATCAGGTGTTAGTATCTCCTCGAGCTATAAGTGAGTGATTTTAGGGATCAAGTCTAGTATTAAGAGATTAAATGCAAGGGAGAAACCTCTTATATCTCTTCCAATGGCATCCATCGTACCTTTTCATAGTAAATTCACTCAAAATAACTATTTTCCTAAACATTAACCACATTAGGCCAAGCGAGAAGCCTCTTATATCTCCTGTAATGGCATCCATCTTGCCTTTGCATAGTAAATTCACTCAAAAGAACTGTTTTCCTAAACATTAACCACATTAGGCCATGGAGTATGAAACACATCTTGCAGTCTCTATATTAAGTATATTATAGTAAAAAATATATTAATCAATGTGAGGAAATATGAAATTATATCCTACATGATGGAAAAATGACCCTTATGATGCAGCTATTGATGGGGCCCACATCAACCCCCTTGTTGAAGGTTTTTGTCACCCTCTCATAAAATTACTCACTAATCTATAGCTGATGCATGACCCTGTTGGCCTTTTTGACATCCCAAGGCACATCAGATGGTGTCCCATATGGTAAAAAGATGCATTACTTGATATCTTCTCTCCTATAAGCCTAATACTAAGGGAAGACTATTTTTTAACCCTATAAAATTGATCTTCAATATCTAAGTAATTCTCTTATATAATGTGGTTCATTTTAGGGAATTCCTCAACCTTTTAGGGGATTTGTATTCCTATGTTTGCATATTTTGGGAAAGATCATGCCATCTGCTTTGGCATGCCTACAAACTCTCAATCCCAATAACCTAAATATGTCTTCAAAATGGAGGATGTATTCCGCTTGTTTCGTTAGGTAGTGAGGGGTAATTGAGGGTCTACAAATATGATGTTATGGTTTCTTATGATAGCCTTATTACTGTTTAATTATACTATGATATATAGAGGCTCACTTGCTTCCTTGGCCATAACCTTTTTCACTTCCTCAACCCTTTCTTCCTCATGGACAATCCAAGAGACTAGCACCATTAGTTGTGCATCTCTTAACCTTGAACTAAGGTCCCAAATGTTTATGTTTGCGATGATCATTTTGTGTGTAGTAAACTTGGATAAGTTTTCCCTATCTTCAGTGTTAAATTGTTGGGAGAAATCAATAAAATTCCTACAATCCTGAAATGGGAGAGAGCCATATTGTGCCAAGGTTTTGATTTGACATTCCAACCATTATTTCTTGGTGAAGTTTGCATATTATTTAGATGATTGTCTGCACTAAATGGCCTCCATGACCAAGCTTTGCATGATGGCAAGTTGTGATTACTTCTCCTGTAGTTGTTCCCTTAACGTTTCAATTTTCTAATTGTATTTGTTACATCATGATGGACTCTTTTAATCTTAAGCCAGCCATCTCTTCACCCATCTTCTTCAATTTTTCTTCCTTGAGGCCTACATCCTCAAATTTCTTTGACATCGTAAGCAACATCCACCATTAAGTTCAATTTCTCTCCTTTTCTAGCTCAAATAGGATGGGGTTGCTGATTTTTCAGCTATAATTCTTCCTTTTTCATAAAACTTATAGTAGGTGTTAACACTTAGAGAAAACACTAAGTGTTTGGAAAAAAATATTAGGTAACCTCAAACTGCTTTGAGGTTGAAATTTAACACTTTAAATTGGAGAGGAATCTCTCGCTAAACTCAGCCACCCAAGGTCATAATGGTAGAATGTTTGTAATATGTACTATGGGAAAATTAATTGAGAAAAAACTAAGGTTGGTTGGATAGTTGGAAATTTCACCGTTTAACTTGGAGTCTAACCTAATGAGTTTTATATAAACCACAGGTTTAGTGAGAAAATATTAACAAAAGTAAGATACTAACAACTCCTTTGACAAGTTTGGGAAATAATAGAATAGTAAATAAATTATTCATCATCTTTAGGTGAAAAACAAGTAATAAATACCCAAATAAAAGATTTTTTAGAAAAAATAAATGATTTCCAATTCAACACCTTGGTATTCAAATATTGAAGAACATAGGAAACTTAGAAAGTAGACAGGGAATTGTGCAAACACAAATTTTTTTGAAAACTGCTAACATAGAATTTTGTAATTTTATTTGATTGCATACACCCATAGTATATAAAAAATTATTTCTTTCAAAATATTCCAACCCTTCTTCACTATACTCTCTTGTCTTGATAGGAAAATTACAAGATAAATCAAGCTTATCACTAATACTTAATTACAAATTTCTAAATATAAAAAAGTGTATATGGAGTATATGAATACATTACATAAAATCACAAAATTTTTGCATCAAAATTATAATAGTTTTTTTAAATCCTGGCTGGAAATTGTGGCCAGAATCATTGATTGATATTTTGCCTGGTTTCCTGAAATCCAATCCTCATCCCCATGCTAGAAATGACATCTATGTTATGCTACTCCTTTCGAGGTCTTCGATTCTGCTAACACTGATAATATATTGATAAACTTTCAAGATCGAATAAGTGCTAGAGTCTCTAACATGTTGGTTGTTAGCGTATTGATAAAAATTGATACAAAAATTGCATTGACAATGAAACTTTTAGTGCTTATCAAAATTTTCACAGTGCAAAGCACTGACATTGAAACTGTTAGATCTCATAAAAAATTGACCCTGAAAAATCATTGACATGGTGGTCATTGACATTTTGTTAAAATTCCATCTGAAGAGCTAGTAATCAAAACTGAGCTTGTGTAAATAGCTAGCTAAGTGTGCTAGTTGCCTCTAGTAGAATATCCACATTACACTGTTACACCAAGGGCACTTTTAAGACACTTTTTTAAGAGAACGGAAATATTTTGTCTTAAAAAATCACTTTTTATTTTTGTTATTTTACATTAAAATTTAATGTCAATTGAATTGTCTTAAATATAAACTTCAGGACAAAAATAGTTTGAGACAAAAATAGTTTAAGACAAAACTTTATATTTAAGAGAAAAATAGTTTAAGGCAGAAGGAGTTTCAGAGAAAAATATTTTAAGACAAAACTTTATATTCAAGATAAAAATAATTCGAGAAAAAACTTTATATTTAAGACAAAAGTAGTTTGAGACAAAAATATTTTAATACAAAACTTTATATTTAAGATAATGGCCACTTTAGATGAAACCTATTTAATACAATTAATAATTAAGACACAAACATATTAATTTAAGGCAATATTATCTAGCAAACTGCAAAATTGATTCTAACCGTGTGCCCTAAGTCTTCTAGCTTGTAGGCAACTATTGTCTTGCACCTAGACTGAGTTTTTTATTTTCCTTACCATTCACGTTATCTTATAGAAAGACTGATTTTTTGGCTCTTTATTTTGTGGGGGGTTGTCGACTAAGAAGAATGCAACAACTTTTATTGACAAGATTTCTTGGACATCAACTCCTATTATGTTCCTTTTATAACTACTGATAGGATTAAGGACAACTTGTCTATCATTGTATTCAACATCACTACACGGAGAGGGATTTTAAGACAAATTTTTCAGAGAAAACAAACCCTTTTTCTTCAAATTTTCAATATGAGGCACTAGTAAAAAATTGGTAACATAAAGGATTAGGAATCTGTCTACTAGAATTCACTGAGTGGCTGGTTTACCATAGTTGTGAAGTGATATTCAATAGAGGAAAATAATTCCTGAGACACATAGCCACGGGATAGGTGACGCAGATCGGGGTTTGTATGAAGAACCTCTATAAACTAGATGTGAAATATTGTAATACATTAAGCAATAAGGCAGAGAAAGTGCTGGTGGTGATGTTGATGAACTTTGGCACATAATACTTGGTAATTTGTATCATGGTACCTATAATATTATATAAAAAATAACCATTGGCCTCCGTAAATGAGCACTTAAGCAGTAGGATCTATGCAAAGGATGTATGTTTGGGGCAGTACTTAAAATCCACATTCCATGATCGGGATAACAAAGCACTTGCAGGCCTAGAAAGAATCCACTATCACGTTTATGGACCTTTCTTGATAACCTACACTCTCAGACACAAATATTTTGTGTTTTTCTATTAATGACTTCTCATGGAAGTGTTCGATCTTCTCCATGTGGAAGAAAGATGCGAAATTCTCCAAGTTCATAGAATTCAAGATATTGGTTGAAAAATAAGCTAGAAAGAAGGTGAAGGCTTTGTTGTAACAGTTGCAACACCGTCCAAAATTTTGACCTGCACTTAAATTTCAGATCCTACTACGGATATTGTGATCAATCATTCCTTAATCACTTATTGGTAAGTTGACGATCTAAAGCTTCCCTTTTTTATCTTAAGAGTCGTTCTTTCTTTTATATTTACATAAAATGTGTCATCTTTGGGCATGGGAGTTATCACTATCATGCAAAGGGAGGTTTGTTTTACTTCAAAGGGAAATATTTATGAGAATAGGTTTTTCTCACCACATAGACATGTTTCACACTTATTTCACACACTCTTACCCAAGTGTTTCCTTTATCCTCCGAAAGTCTCTCATCAGAGCCGCACTTGCTGTAAGTTGCCTCAAAGGTTGTTGCGTTAAGTGAAGTATGTATTATATGTTTTGGATGGTCTATGTTGTATCGGTAAGTTTTCAAGTGTTTGATCATAGTTAATTTTTATCATTGTTGACATTAGTTCCATTCATCCCACACAACCAATTTTAGAGTTTCCTTATCAACCTAGCCTCATCCAACTTTCATGAACTACGCACTTCACATATCTAAATGTCAAGCTTTTCTCATGCCTATTGGAATTGTACAATGCTCATAAACCCAAACCTCCCTTAACGTTCAAAACTGCGCAAGGGGTTTCCTCCAATGTCCTTCCCTCATATAGAACCTAATTTCTCTAGAAACTATGTAGTTTTTTCCCTTGACTACCCAGTCTACCTTGCATTCTAAAATTGTGTAGATTTGTTCTCCTAGGGCCTCATCCCATAGTAGTGCCTTTAATCCAGCTAAAACTATTTAAATGTGTCGTTCCAGGACCTCATCCCGCAACAATTACTACTCACTGCAACTACATAGTTATGTCTTTGAGGGGCCACGAAGAAAGATGATATGATAGATGACTCTCAAGGAGACAAGGAGAAAAATAATGAGACTAAGGAACCAAAGGTATGATAGAATATTGAGACTGCGTGAAGACTCCATTTGATGCATAACCCTTTAGAGGCTAGGTATGGAAAACAAGGCACATATTTTGAAATACACCTCTTACTATAGCTTAAAAGTTTTCTTATCATTGTCGAATCATTATGTAGTTAATGACATGGATGGTTGCAAGAACGTAAATACATTCCATGTGTTTCCTCTACATGTCTTGCTCCCTTTCAATTGTTTATTACATAGATTAGAAGATGAAAAGCAATACTACTTGTTTATTTAAGCTATGGAGGTTGTGACCAACATCATCTTATGACTAACCAGGCACCATGAAAGGCATCCTAAGTGGGATGAAAGATGTTTCACGATATGTCTATAGTCAATACACCCATTTTCATTACACCTTTGCATTAATCCTTGCTTTGTATCTTGCATGTACCCTCACTACTTGTCAAATTTGGCTACCTACTGCGAGTAGTCTCTTAGCCCTTTCTTGACAAAGCAAGGGAAGGAATTTCCTTCAACCTAATTTCTTCAAGTCTCTTCATAGAAAGTATAGAGATAAGAGAAGAAGATGTGGAATATCACTATCAAACTATTGAAAATACTTTGCATGTTTGAATCTATCCAGATGATTAAGCTACCACTCGAAAACACTGTCAATATTGGAAGACTTAAGAACGATCACATCTCTAGATATTTTAAAATTCTTATTCACTTCATCATAGAGATGGTATGTTTTGGAGGTATGAGTACCCAAATAAGATACATTTGTGACTCCTTTCACTTAGTTTTCTTATATGTTCCTTAGGTATGAAGGCATAACAGGAGGAACCAAAATCCCGAGATGCCTCACTAAAGGAATGTGGCCATACCACATTTGATACGGAGTCTTGTTTCTAATATCAAGAGATGGATAGGTAAACCAAGAATGTAAATATGTAACTAAGTATAGACAAAAAAATGCAAGCACATACAAAACCAATCAAAATGAAAATTGGGAAAATGACACACACACACACGCACACATATAGAAATATATGCATTCAACTATTCAAGTAAAGCGAAAATTCAAGGTACACGAATATGTATATATGATAGAATCAAGGGACTTAATTTATTTAGTTGTAAGTGCATTTTTTTAGTGCAAAAAAGGAGAGCTTACCCATAATGAGCATGCAGTGCAATCACAAATAGAAGACTTTCTATATACTCAGAAAATGTGTGAACCTCTAAGGAGCAAAACAAACTATAAAATGAACTATTGGGGAGCACTTATATTTATATCTAGCTCACATGTGTGAGCTTGTTGGGTTTTTGATGTGCACCCAACACATATTCTTGTGACAAGGGGGGTCAACTAATGTTTAGAGATGTTCTTCCATTGATCATGATTGGTGTTGGTTTTGAGAAGTGAACTTGATTTCCAAAGATAGGTGCACTACAAAGGGAAAGAGCACAAAGCTTGGGAGGGAAAAGTGTGTTTACACTTAAGGATTTTCAATGAAAACTCGAATGAGTTCAAACACTGATGGGATTTCAAACAAGTTCAGAGTGACCTTGACCACTTAGGCATATCAAGAATATTATCAATAAGGGCTCCAAAAATGATATGAATTCAAAATTTCGGAGGGTGGTTGTAACATCCAAAACATATGCAAAAAAGCATTCAGTGAAGCATCAAAGTAATAATCAATGAGTGAAATAACCCCTTTGAGTTGTGGATTCCTAGAATGTCCATCTTTTTAGAAGTCTTATTGAAACCACACATGAGAAGTGTAGAAAGAAGTCATTGAGAATGCCTCTCTTTGTGTTGTGTGGGTCCATTGCAACAACACTTTTGATGAGAACCATCCTTGGATCATTGGTATGAAAGATATTGTTAGGCCCCTATACTACTATTGTAACCCCTTATTGTTATTAGTACAACCCCCTTATTATATTTTTGTACCCATGTAGTTCCGATATTGTTATTATAGTGCCCTTACATTATTATTGTTATGTTGGCTTTGATTATATTATGAACCCTTAGACTCCTATACATAGAAAGGAGGTCTTGTCATTTGTATCATCCAAGAATTGTTCATTTGTGTAATATAAAGGAGGATGCCCCCTCGAAGAGGCCGAATTCTAAAGCATTCAACTATCCTTTGTATTTTTTTATGAGTTGGTTTCATAACATTTGGTATCGGAGCTTTGGATTCTAGGGTTTTGCTACTCCAAACAGGTCATCATGGAATTTGCACTATAACTTTTTTCTGTGATGTTTTAGATGCTGAAAGAAAAACCCATTTGGGTTGAAATCGTATTAAAGCTTGGGTCTGAATTTGAGAGCTTTTCATGCTATATTTACAGAGATATGATCAGAGGAATTTTCCCTTTTTGCAGACTCCTGAATGACATTCCAAATAGGTGACCTAGGGAAATCATCATAACTTTTTTTTTGAGCATCAAATTGAAATTTTGTAAAAAACTGTAGAAAGAGGACGAACTATGGTTTCTTGTAGATATTTTTAAGATTCTAAGGTTAAAATAGTGACATGTGGCACTTCATACAAGTTTTCTCTTCTAAAAAGGTATATAATAAGGTCATCTTGGGAGATTGTGCATAACTCTTTCTTGGAGAATCTAAATTTGATTAGAATGGTGGCATTGGAAAGAGGACATAGAGGGCTATTGTATATCACAATTTCAGAACTTAAAGATCCAAAAATACAGAGTTATAGTCATTTCAAGATCGAGCTCCTAAAATCAAGAAAACACGATATGAGGAAGTTTGATGGCAAGGATCCAGTAAACTGGATACCTTAGATAGAACAATATTTTGATCTACATGGTGTACCACTGTTACAATAGGTATGTATTGCATCTTCATATTTAGAACCAGATCAATTTTTATGGTATAAAGGGCTTTATTCTCGTAAACAACTTGTTACATTGTCAACATTCTCTTGGGTCCCTATAATACTAGTGATTACCCCATTACTATTGTAGTTATACCCATTATTAATATCGTTGTTCCCCTATTTCCCCCATATTGTTATTACTGTGCCCCATAAAATCCCTCTATTGTTATTTTTGTGGGTTTATATTATTATTGTTAGGTCGGTAGATTATATTGTGACTCCTTAAGACTCCTAATATAGAAAAGGAGGTTTTGTCATTTGAAACATCCAAAAATTGTTCATTTTATGTAATGTAAAGGAGGTTTCCCCCTTGAAGAGGTTGAATTCTAAGGCGTTGATCTATCTTTTCTATCTTTTCTTAAGCTGATTTCATAACACATTCATGGAGGAAATGATAGCACATTATGAGGATACAAAGAGAAACACCTTCTTTAGAGCAACACCACAACAAATGGAAAGAGAAAAAGGGCTTTGTTATAAAGTGGAAAGTAAAATTATGGAAACAAAGAAGTCTACCCCTCATGACTATAATAATGGAAGTGTTGTTTCTCCTAGCCTTCCACAACCTACAAGTGTTACACCACAATAATTGGAAGAAAAAGGAGAAAAAGGGCTTTGTTACAATTTTGATAGAAAATGCACTAAAAATCATAAGTGTGTTGAGAGGAAATTATTTTACATAAAGTATGAAGAGGAGGAAGAAAACGATCAAGAAACATCAAAAGAATAGGATATACGTGAGGACCCAACCCTAGAGAAAGAAGAAATGAATCTGACCATATCTTGTAAAGCACTAGCAAGAATTACCACTCCTCAAGCTCTTAAGATAGAAGGACATATCAAGAGGAAAAAGGTTCAAGAAGTGAAATATCACATCGACAAAGATGAAATGAATCCAACCATATCTCATAATGCATTGGCCATAATTACCACCCCTCAAACTATCAAGATAGAATGACATATCAAGAAGAAAAATGTTCAAGAAGTGAAATATCACATCGAGCATCAAGAAATGAATCTGACCATATCTTGTAAGGCATTGCAATAACTTACCTCTCCTCAAACTCTCAAGATAGAAGGACATATCAAGAAGAAAAAGGTTCAAGCAGTGAAAGATCACATCGAGCATCAACAACAATTTCTCCAACTTTTAAAGGATAACACCACTTTGGTGCAGAATCGAATGAAACATCAAGTAAATAAACATTGTAGTGAAAAAACATTTGATGTAGGTGATTGTGTATTTTTACGGCTACATCTCAAGAAAGCTATTTGTGAGAAGGAAATTTTGGAATTACTACATGCACTTAAGAAATGGTGACCTTATCCAATTGGAAGACACTACAAGGTAAAATTGGATCATGATAGCATTAAATAATTTTTAGAAAAAATATTATATTTAGAAGAATAGAAACAATGGGTCAAAAATATGTTGGGTTATGACATTGACATCATCTATAGAAAAGGGAAGAAAATTTTTGTTGCAGATGCACTCTCAAGAAAGGATGAGGATGTGGAAGCATTTTTTTGTGCTATTTCTATTATCCAACCAGATTGGATAAACGAAGCAAGGGATGAATGGAAGAAGGGCAAAGAAGTGTCGCCACTCATTCAAAACTTGAAAAATATCCCAATTCAAACAATATTGCAAGCACTTGAAAAGGAAGGAAAAATCATATTGGAACCTAGATCAATCACAGAAACAAGAACCCAAAAACTACGGAATCAATCAATTTCAAAGTATCTCATCAAGTGGAAGAACTTACCCACTAAAGATTCCACATGGGAGAACAATAATTTTATATAGAAGCATCAAGAACCTGTCAAGCATTGAGGACAAAAATTCTTGAAGGAGAGGGGCATGTTAGGCCCCATATACTGCTAGTGTAACCCCTTATTGTTATTAGTAAAACCCCCTTATTATATTGTGGTAACCATCTAGTTCCCATATTTTTATTATTGTGCCCCATAGAAGCCCACTATTGTTATTATTGTGCCCTTACATTATTATTGTTATTTCAGCACTGATTATATTATGAACCCTTAGACTCCTATATTTAGAAAGGAGGTCTTGTCATTTGTGTAATGTAAAGGAGGTTTCCCCCTCAAAGAGGCTAAATTCTAAGGCGTTCAACTATCTTTTCTATCCTTTTGTGAGTTAGTTTCATAACAATTATGATATTAAATTCTATGTGGATGAAGGATATTAGCCTTCATACCTACACAATTGATATCCCATAAGGTATTTTCCCTTTTTTGGTTGCTTGTTACGTATTGTAGTTGAGACATCACCCATAATGATTGGGCATACTCTAGGTTTAATGAGACTTTAATGGAACTAATGAGTTAACTTCATGAAGGGGAATGACCTTCCTGACCTCGCCCTATAATGTTGAGTGAAAAAATCCCTTACGGCTTGATGGTTTAGCGTGGGGGTGGCTAGATGAGAGAATGAATAAAGTGTAGCTAAGACTATGCTGAGGTAGAACATGGCTCACCCTTCGTGAGATGTAGAGAACATAGAATATTCATTACATAAGTATCATTATGGAGTTCAACTTTGGAATGTATACCATGTTAATAAAAAACAAATGATGATTGATGAAATGAGTATATGTATGCACTAATATGCTACATGGATATTATGGCATATGTGATGTCTATTTATAATGTGAATAATAGAGTTGTATGCAATGGTTGTAGAGTATTCATATGCATTTTTGATGCAGGAGCAACCATCAACAAAGCAAACCAGAGGATCAAAATAGAGAAAAGCTTGTTTTAAATCAAAAAAGCGAATTTAAAGCGGACAAATTTTAAGTAGCTTACAGTGGATATGTCTTGAAGAGACTTGCTATTGATAACAGCCATGCAAGCTTTTTGGAGAGCTTTCATTGTAGAAAAACTAGGAGAAAATCTTATCAATTTTTCCTAATGCATCTTATATAAATGTAATGTAATAGGGTGTGAGATATATCTTATTTGTGAGTAAAATAGTGAGTGAGCAAGATGTAGTCGATTGTGAGCTAGGTTTTAAGGCTGAAATGCCTTAGCCTGGAATGTAATTTGTTCTGTATATATATATGAAACATGTTCTAGTATTGTGTACGCCTACGCCTGTGTGTATGGTATAATTAAGTTAAATCTTGTGTTCAAGCTTGTTGATCCAAATATCATGCATCTGTTATATGTAAATGTTTGTTAAAGATAGCATGTAGCGCAAAGGAAGATTCTGATGATGATGGAGAGATGAATGCTCTACCAGCGAAGAAATCACGAAGGAAACAGGCTCCAGGATCTTGTTTTTTTTTAAAGAAATTGGGATTTTAGGCAACCCCCAAATTCTCATTTTCATCAGGTGGTATCAGAGCAATAAGATTCTGCAGAAAGAGGTACAGTTGTGTTAAAGATGGAGAGTTTATGGTCTTGCTATTGTGCAGATGGCAGCAGAAGGTGAGAAGATTTGCAACAACCTAGAGAAGGATGCCAAAAGAGACCGGTGCGGGAGGGCTTGGTGGAAGTATCCGGTGTAAACAGAGGAGGCTGTTACTTGTTAGAGGTTGGTTGCAGCTCACAAGAGTTCTAAGTGGGTAAGAAGGCATAGTGGATAAAATTGATATTATGAAGACCAGAAGCATATGACCAGGAGGTCATAAATTTTTGTGCCTTGGGAGTCTGATGCAGGAGCAACCATCAACAAAGCAAACCAGAGGATCAAAATAGAGAAAAGCTTGTTTTAAATAAAAAAAGTGAATTTAAAGCGGACAAATTTTAAGTAGCTTAAAGTGGATATGTCTTGAAGAGGCTTGCTATTGATAACAGCCATGCAAGCTTTTTGGAGAGCTTTCATTGTAGAAAAACTAGGAGAAAATCTTATCAATTCTT